>JAAAKO020035188.1:0-12829 GCA_010015015.2 Bolitophila cinerea | reverse complement strand
CGGGTGGTCAGCAGGGTATCAGGGCGCGCCGTACTGGGACGTTTGGTTTTTTTGATGCACTAAAACATAACATAAACAAACAACAAATCAAAGTTGTTATTCAAATGTCAACCAGCGGTGTACAACAACAACAGACGTCAAATGTAATCGCGACACATATTTTTCCACGATAATTTATCTTTAAATTTTTGGAGACCGGATTACACGTAATCTTATCGCGAGCAGCGTATATGCCTACGGATCTCAATGGTGTTGTTCATGTTGAGTTGTATGTCATATGCATGGACGGATTCGACAATTGTGTTGGGTTAAATAAAAGGTCATCCATCTAAGTACAAAACATTTGTTGCAAATAGACTCGTTGAAATTCACAGTCATCTCAATGCTTCGCAATGGAGGCATGTCCGCTCGGAAATGAAACTAGCAGATATGGCAACCAGAGGAGCAACTCCAAACGAATTAAGGAAACACCCACTATGGTGGACTGGCCCAGGCTGGCTTAAGTTTAGTAAAGAAGAATGGCCCGTATTAGAGACTATAATATGCACAATTTTTTTAGAAACAAAGACAAACGTTCAAATATACACAGCAAGTGATAGCATACGAGTACAGCCAAGCACAGATCTGTTGACTAAATATTCAAGTTTAACACACACACTGAGAATTGCAGCGCTATGCAACAGATTCACAAACAATAGTCGTGCAAAGAAAACAAAAAAATCCAAAAAATATTGGGTTTTTAACTGTAAAGGAGATTGAAAATGCTAAATTAAATCTAATACGGATCGCCCAAAACACCGAATATGAAAATGAAATAGAGACCCAACTAGCATTACGTGGTTGTCAGAACGTTGCTACATCAAAAAATTAAAACTATTTCGCATAAATAACATGTTCAAAGATTGTATAAAAGCCACAGTACAACCATTTGTGATCGTTATCGCAACCAGAATGGTGGTTGTATTTTGGTTGTATAAACGTTGCGAGGAGATGACGTTACAAAATTGCTTTTTATACTAAATGGATGAAGTTATGGCAAAGTAGTTGTAACTATATTGTCGTTGAAATAACTAAGACGTTGTTTGACAAATTAGTTGGCTTGAGAGGTAAATAGCAGTATCAACTAAATATATACAACTAAATAGTTAAAGACTGTATCGTCCTAAAATATGCATAACATAATTTACGCAAAGCTAATTAGTTATATTTTGTATTTTGTTTTTTTTTGCGGGTAAGCCGCGGTAGACAAATTGTAATAAAATCCATAATATAACTATTTGGTCATTCACTGAGCCAGAGTTACTTTTTGGTTATTGTCATAGCTTCAATACAGCTAATTTGTTTTGTGTATAGCATATTTGAGTACAGCAACTTGGTTATATTGCCAACCAATTAGTTTCCTGATTACCAAAAGGTTCTACAAGCAACCATTTTACTTTGCAAATGCATTTTATTTTAATTTGTTCCGACATATACGTTACCAATTTATGTGTTCACCGAAAAAACGACAAAATTGTGTACCACAAACAAAAAAGGGCGGTATTATATTTTTAAAATGTCGAGTGAATAATTCAAAAATGCTTTCCAAATTTATATTATTATCGCCTTTTAAAACGCAAAATGGGTTGAACATAGAGTACTATTTAAAATTCTTCATTATGACATATTAATGTAATCCTAAATAATCCATATGATGTAATCCTAACGAATTGTATTATGTTTTATATTTTAAAAAAATATTTAAGGCAGAATTTGTCAACGGTTCTCGTTGGCTTGTGAACTTTGTAGCGGCAACGTGACGACTTAGTTCATTAGTTTTTTGCAATTCTTATTTGTTTTTTCAAAACTTTATATTATTATTTGTTTTTATATACATATGCCACTAACTCTACCTATTTTATTGATGTAATATTTAAATGTCCATATACATCCCTCTTCAAGATTCTCCTACTTTACAAGTAAAAAATGTCTAAATCCCTTGCCAAGCCAGCTCACATTTGCTTTAATTTTTTCAGCTCTATCAAATAATATGTAAGGTCGGATGTAAGGATGTGACCCTCTCTAATCCAAAAATTCGTATTTATATCAATAGTATTTATATTTCCCATCAAAATAAGGTCAGGTCAAGGTGTCTAAAAATGTAAATATAATTTTATATCATATTCAACATAAAATTTATTCCATCCATTGCAAGATCAAATACGATATACCTTCCACTTAAACCAAATTCAATAAAAAACAGCACCCTCTCTCTCTACAGCAAAACCGGTATCATTGAAATTATAGAAATCCAACGTTGGTGCCCTACATTTTATTTTTATTCCTTTTACTATTTACGATTTATGATTATCGAATCGAGTCAGCCGCACGATAACCGCACTTTTTTTTAACATTTCCGCCAAACGCGAACACCCATAAAAATACGCAACTGCGTCCCGATAGAATTCTTGGATTTACATCAAACTTTGTATTTTGTGAGTACGTGTATATAAATATATTATATGTTTGCCCTACAATTCTCGCATATTCACGAATTGAGAGAAAAAAGGTTGCTATCCGATTTTACATTTTTATGTATATACATACACATTTCCAATACACCTCCGTTTTGAGTGTGTGCGCGTGTATGTGTTATCGAATGAGCCAATATTGCGGTATTATTTTAAATTATTAATCGAAATGTCAAGAGTTCAATTTCAACAGCTTATTCGAGATTCTTTTTATACAATATATGTATGTGCATGGTTGAATACATATATAGCGTATATATTATAGAGATATAGAATAGATAGTCCATAGAATCTTATGCTGCTGGATTGGCCTCGAGCCAATTTCGAGTGCTCGCCTCGCTGATGTAATATTGCCATTTGCCGCACCAAAGAATTATCCGCAAAACATCGGGCTTTATTTTTAATAAATTCCGGGCGTAATGCTCAAGATTCGCGAGGGCTGTTTTGCGCCCACCACCACAAGATCAAATTACCAGTTGCCACAGAAAATACATTGTTGCGAACATCTGTTTTGTACAGCGATTTCGGGATTGTTTTTAAATTGGTCTGGGCTTCGAAAGAGGATGGCTTAAGTGTATTTGTGAAAAACGGGCATTACATCGGAATTCTTAGGAAAAGCTTGTTTAAATTCCGCTCTGCTCTTGACTTTGTGTATAAGGGCCACCCCGCCTCAATCGATGTGCTCTCGGATGTAACAAACCCACATCCAAAACATGTCACCCTTCGCATTTATGTTTTAAGTCAACGATCTTTGTGCTTGATATCAATGTTTATAAAAAAAAGAATTTCACGACCCTGCTCGGTTTACACACACACACACACGTGTGCAAGTACCGGCTACATAAAAATAACAACTGTAACAACATCCCCCCCCCCCTCTGCGTGTGCACAGAACCAACTATATATATAAATATAAAATATATCTATATAATACAAGCAGTTGCGTGTCTGGGGGCGCAAACATCAATCCAATTTGGTATGCGAAAAAAAGAAAGTTTGTTTACACACTTCGTTTACCTGAGCGCGCAAAATATAAGCGGGGAGACGGACGGGGATGCCTAACAGGGTATCACAGAACGTAACGGATCGGGATCTCTAACTTGTTGTGTATATACAGACAGAGCCCGTGTATATGTATTTATTTGTATATTTTGTATGTACATGAAAAGTGATTCTGGTGCAAAGGACGTTGCCTTTGCCGGCAAGATGCTTTTCGAGATAAATCGATAAGACAAATATGTATTTACAAATAAAATTACGAAAAGTCGTTTGAAATGGCAAGTCCTGGCTGACTGCGTCTGACTCAATATATCTGCGTATACATACAAACACACACACACACACAAACACAAAACCAACATACATATAAATAGAAATACACATACACACAGAAAAACCGGTACCCCGCATAAGCATATGTATGTATGTATGTATGTATGTATAAAGCCAATATATAAAGCGTAAATCCGTATAATTCATGCAAGCTCACATCGACAAACATTTGATTGAGATTATTTAAATTGAATTTGGGTACACGCGATAAGCTTTTGGTTATATACATATACAAAATAACATATATATGCAGCATTAGAAATAAAAAGCTTAGAGATTAAAGCTTTAGTATTCCATTCCATAGAAAAGTTACTAGAGAGAAGAACATGTTAAAGTATTGTTTGTAATAATATATTCTGTTTTATTTTGTCAAATAAGATAGTTTTTTTTAGTTTTTCTGCAACAACATTTTTATAATTATCTATATTATATGATCACACGATCACATGATCACATGAGTATAAAATATGGGAAATCTATCTAATTAATTATTGTAAAGGCACCTTAAATTAAAAGTATCAAAAATTATAGACAATATACATAGAATTATATTCGTTCACCAGATGGCTGCAGCTGTGTCGTAATAGACAAGTTCAAAACGTTCACACGCCAGGGTCCCATGTTCAAAACATAGTTTGACCGTAGCACGCTTCATACAAATAAAAAAAGTGTGTTCGGTCAACCCCCAGTTTGAAGGATTACATCAATTGTTTTCAAACGTTTTTTTTACAATTATTTAAACCCGCTCAAAATCGTTTTCGTTAAAAAAATCGGCAAAACTAAAAAAAGTTACAACGAATCCATAATACTAAAAATTATCCCAGAAAAACAAACTAAAGAGAAAAAACATGGTTTTTCTCTATAGTTTGCCCTCCTTTTAAAATCCAAAAACCTATCAAAAGTTATGATATAGATCTTGTATAAAAGCTTATAGCCGATAGAGCTTTACAGAAGCGGCTAAGTTGTCTGCCAACAAACATTTATTATATCCTATAACATTTTTTTAAAAACAAATTTTTATCTGTTATTTTTGACCCCTTTCTAGGTAAACATAGATTTAATTTAATTTTTATAATATGGTCGCATTGACAAGATTCCTATGTTACAGGTTCAGATAGTATGCCTCTGACATTAAATCTTATATTAGATAGAGTTAGTTCGGTCAGCAAGATTAGATTTATTGAAAATAAAAACTCTTCTATGCGAGACTAGTTTTTGGACAAAACCTCACGGAAAACGGTACACACGCTTAATATGAACTTAGTGGACGGTATTGTTAAGAAACCGGATAAAATTTTTAATATTTTATTTCAACATAAACAAGATTTCACTTCATTTAAAAAAAAAACTAAACATTTTTTTTTCTCGTTTAAATTTTATTTTTTTTAACAATTTAATAGTAACATTGTTGTCGAAAATTAATTTATTTTTTATAAGCCGACATTTTATATAAAAAAATATATTAGAAAATACCTTACTTATAATAACAAAATCGTGTTCACCGCAAGACGCTGCACGGTGGGGAGCTTTTCAAGAATTTTGTCCAAAAGTCAAATAATATCAAACCCGATTTTCAAATTTATATAACTTTTTTACTAATCATTCGTTTTTAATACAAGCTATCTTGACAAATCGTTTTTTTTTGTAAAAAATATATGAATGGATTTTGACCAGATTTTTTTAACTTTTCATAGAAATGTGAAGTTTTCATTCAACAGCTTTGGCAACCTTTAGTACAATACAAGGTATATTTTCATACTTTTATGACAATTTAAAAGAATTTGGGCTGTCGTCCTAACCTTAAATAACCTAAATATTGCAACAATATTTTTTGAATATATTTTTTATATTTAATCCAATTTTGAACAAAAATTGATGTTTATTTATGAAAAAAAAATATTGAATAACTCCCCCTATGTTATTATCTTTTTTTATAAATATGAAATTTACATAAACTTTGAGATACTAAGGCATCTACCCTTCTTTTACCTAAAATGTAAAATAAACTTATATAATTATTCAAAATTGAATAAAGAAATATTTTTTTAAACCTAGAGTCAATAGGATACGTCATTTGAGGTCTTAGCCTTACCCCAAACTCCCTATTACAAAAAAAAACAATTGGGGATTATTTTTGTAAAAAACCTGAATACATGTCAATTTAAAAATATTCTTTTTTATTGATTAACATCCATATTACTTAATAACATACATAAAAAAAAACAAAAACCAATCTGTATCTCATAATTATTCTTGGAAAACTTTTTCACACATTTCTATGGCATACTATTGCAAAAAAACCTAAAATGTTGGAATGTTTTTACCCGGAAATTATATTGCTTTTAATATTTAAGACTAAAGTTTAAAATAAAATTATCTCCAAATTAAGTAAATATGTAATATAGTTATAAAATAAAAATAAGTTAATTAAGATATTTCTGACTTCAAGATTCAATTCAATTCCTAAATAAAAAAAAAATTGGTGACAAGCAAACTATACCTTGTAAAAATCTTACAAAATCTCTTTTTCGCTTTGTGTTTTTGTTAAAAAAAAGAAGAATGCTGTGCTTGCGCAGCACATGATTGTTGTTGTGTACTGAAAGTGTTATGGGGTCTATTTCATGCCGCCCAAAAATTAATATAATTAACATAATTATTTTTGTAATACTGTCTCATGCATTTCTATGCCATTCTATAGCGCATATCTTTACATATTTCTATAAAGATATTCTATCACCCTAAATTATTTATTTAACACAAACATTCCAAAACATATCGTATTTTTATTATTTGAGGTCAAATTATAAAATAAAACTTAAAAATTAAATATTTATAGTATATGTAATACTGTATACATTTTTTTAAATTTTAATTAAAATATTGGAATATTATATAAACACAAAAATTAACTCAAAAAGTTGTATTAAGTAGTTTGCTTAAAAAAATATATTTACAATTTTTTTTACTAAATAAACGAAATTTCTAATTCGTAAATTTTTTGGTATCTTAAAAACGGGTCTTGTACAAAATTATATGAAATTTAAATTTCTGAAGAAACTAAAAGTTTCATTGAAGATTTTTCATTAGGAAACCAAAAACAAAATGTTCGAATTTTACTATGTTTGAAATTCTTGAAAAGTTCTCCATCGTGCGCTGCAAGACTGAAGCAGTTCAGCATAAGCGGTACATTAACCATGACCAGTCTTGTAAACCCGTAAAATGGTAGCGTTTCTTGTGTGTGATATCGTAAACCGACCCCTATATACCGTAACGTATGCATGGATAAGGGATTTGAGAAAAAAAATGTATTTCCAGAAAAAAAATTAAATTATCTTTTTTCGGCCTCCTGACTGATTATTACCCTCGCCCGCGGTATAACCTCTTAACACTGAGTATGGTATTTTACCGCTTTTACCTATTTTTTTATTGTTTCCATTATTTTTGATGGTTTAAAAATAACCGACGCAATAGCCGTGAGGGTATAACTTGTCGGAAATGTATACGGTAGAAGTTTTATTGAGGGTAAAATAGTGTACGGTATATATATCCCACATATTGATGGATAAGGTATATGACAGATATAAAAATAACTACGTCGATTGGTAAATTTGTTTCCAGAACAAGCCAAAAACAAGAAAATTAAAACAAAATAAATCTTACAAGTTTTTGTAGATTTGAGTTTGAAATATCCATTATTTGAAAATAAGATAATATATCTACCCAATACTTATTGGTATCGATAATTTAAGGATTTTTTTTGTTTTTCTTGTATTATTAGTAGGTGTGAATGGCAATGCATGACAAAAATAATCAATATTTAAAAAAAAACTCTTCCTGGCGCGGGAAAAACTATAAAAAACGGATCTCTCTCGAGTAACGTCTCTGAAAATGGAAAATGTTTATACTTTATACGAGTAGCCCAATCAAATTAGTAATTTGCTTAAAAATAATTCCCGAAGAGGTGTTAATTGTTTTATCATCATCTTGATTAATTTCGAAGAAATTTGATGTATGTCGCATTATTTTCAGACTTTTTTACTTTTTTGAAAATATCTTAATAACCATAAAACATAACAAAAAAAATGTTCAAGAAATGTTAAACATCGAATTCTGCGTAGATTAATAACCGGATATTTTGCGTAACAGAAATTTCTCAAACAATATGATAATTTAAAAAAAAATACTTTTATAAAACTCAAGAAATTGTTTTTTGTCTAAGCCAATGACTCGTTATCTTAATTAATTCACATATAAAACAAGCAATGCATAACTGGCTAAATGAAAATAATTTATTAAAGAAAGAAGACCACCAATAATAAAAAAAAATATATAAGTTTGAATTTATTTGGAAAGAATAATTATAATAGCAATATAATAGAAAATCAACAGCAGCAATAATATAATCTTATAGGTGTAAATACAATGTGCACGTACGTAAAGGATGGTGCTGATGAAATTAGCATATTTAGTATTATTTATTCTTCTTCCTCCTTCTCTTCATGAAAGATCTCCTCGTCCATATCTGCATGAGCGTCGTATACTGTTTGTGAGTCTTCTTTTTTTGTGCAATAAACACATATACAGTGGTAGATTATAGTTGAACGGGGTTCTTTAGACAAGTGCAACGTCCTTTGCACCCCCTTGCACACTTGCATGAAAGCGTGTTTAGGAGAATCTGGTGGTGCAGATTCAGCGTTTGTTGTGACTGAAAGGATAACATGCCTAGATGACTTCCAGCCTCAAAAAGTAGGATTCATCACCCGCCCATTCCAAATATAAATTTGAAGGTAAGTTCTAAATGAATGTTGATTAGCACTTTTAAGAGTAGTTCAAAATATGCTATTATATATACATATTATACGAGGTGTGTTCAAAAAGTAAGGTGACTTTATATTATTAAGAAAAAATAATTATTTATTCATCAATATTTATGATGTCTCCTTTATAGTAATCCCCCTCAGATACAATTCACTTGTGCAAACGCTTTTTCCAATCCTCGAAGCACTTCTTAAAAGCACTTTTAGGTATAGCCTTGAGCTCTTCCGGCGATGCAGTCTTTATCTCCTCAATCGTTGCAAATCTCCGTACTTACATAGGTCTCTTTAGTTCTAGGAACAGGAAAAAAACACAGGCCAAATCCGGTGAATATATATTTTATATATTTTATATATTTTAAGCAAGTCAGAATCATCATTGACGTCTGTCAACCGCTCATAAACGATGCTCATGCGACGGTTCTTTTGGTCAAAATTAAGCGGTTTCGGAACAAACTTTGCTGACACATGTCTCATGCTCAAAACGTTCGAATGTGATGGCAAGAGTCAATCGATATGCCAACATCCTCAGCAACACCACTGATAGTAATTCGATGGTTTTCCAAAACATTTTTTTTCACAGCTTGAAGGTTTCATCTGTTGTTGACGTAATTGGGCGTCCAGAGCGAGGCTCGTTATTGGCACCGTCCCGTCTATCTTGGAAGTGATTTAAAAAAAAATAATACTCAGAACAGTTTCATCGTATGCCACTGTCAACATTTCAAGTATTTTGGAGTTCTTCATTTATTTGTTTAGGCAATATTTGATACAAATTCTTTGATTCATTTTTTTTCGATAGCAGAAAATCGACAAGCACGCAAAACACTTCTAACCGTCATGCCTCTCGCAAACAAACGAAACGTGCTATACAGCTGAAACTTTAAACATATGTTTGTGACAAGTAGTGCTGTCAATACCCGTTTCTTTTAGGATACCCGTTTCTGGACCCGAAATACGATTCTGGACCCGAAAAACGGATCTTTATATGAGAAAATGTTATTATGTTAAATTCATTTAATGATTTTTAGTTTATAAACAATTGGACGAGGCGGCTAAAGCGGGAACAACAAACATCTTGGATAACAGGCACGGATCCGAGTTCGAATCCATGCATAGGCATAATAAAAAATGAAAACATTGAATTATATAGGAATTTGTATAAAGAATAAATGAAATCAAACATGTAGTTTCAGTGGGAAATAACAAAAAATAAATAATATTTTGTAATTTTTTTTTTTACAAGCTGAACCTCTAACCAAGCTATTAAAAGGTCGCTTATAGACAAAACAACTTATAAAAGTTCTCCATATTGTGCTTTAATAAAGCTGTGACAACCTTTTAAACAATATGCTAAAATATAACATGCTTTAAAAATAAGATGTATCAAACCGATTGCAGCTTCAGTACAAATTAAAATGTTACTTGGGTAATGAGTAATCTATTTTTATTTAATTTTAAATACAGTTCAATCATATCATGGTCATATTGCATTTGAGTTTAAAATTCATATTTACTTTTGCAAAAATAGGTGATAGCAATGTCGTCAGCATATAACTGAGCTTTACCATACAAATGAATGTCAAATATGTCAATAATAAAAATAATAAATAGTGAGACTGCAAGTTGAGATCCTTGCGGTACACTACAGTCAATATTAAAGATTTTACTTTAGTTGTTCTATATTTGTACAAAGTCTTAACGATTAGTCAAAAAGGTCTTTATTAATTTTACTGCCTCATATACTACATTTATCTTTTCGAGTTATTAGTTTTTTTCAATTGCTAAGAGCAATAATACTCTAGAGGATAAGTATGAGGAGACGTGCCGAGTTTTAGACCAGTTTTCAGATATTACAATAACACTTATTTTAATATTTTGAAGCCGATAAATGTATTAAGTAGACACTTTTTAAGTTTATATCCTGTTCTTAACTAATTTACGATAGATATTATGATACAATTAATTAATTATAAAATTCAAGATTTCCTCATCCCAAGATTAACGTAGAGAGAATTCGAATAAGAAGACAATTCAAATGGACAGAACTTTTGTAGATTTCTTATAAAAAGAAATTTGGCGAAATATTGTCTCTGTGACAGATTCTTCCTCATCATAAATTTCATTAGAGTAACTGGATTTTTTTCTATAGATTTTGACATGGCAAAAATCACATATTTAATACTAGCTACTCCAAGCTTATTACCAATATGGATTTTTTTATATCACCTGGCCTATTAATATTATACAGCTATATTTAAATGAATACTTAGGTTGAAAGTTAATCTTTTCGCGAAAAATGCACTTTACTTGAAAAATGTACTAAATTATATATATTCATCATTTATGAATTCAAACTTAACAAGATTATCACGGCCAAGTCGTACGCTTTTACGTATAGGTTATTTATGTAATACATTTAGTATAATTCAAAATAATTATTATATTTTATTTAACTCCGTTTTCTTTAAAATACACAAATACAACGCATAGATAGATAGATATAATTTTTTTGGAATACGACTAACTAAAAGAGAGTCGGCATGTAGGCTCCAAAGTTTAGGTCCATTATGTTTATACAGGAGAAAAAACAAAATCACTTACACGTGAAAAGGGACTACCTTTGAGTAGAATGCATTTCTTGAATGCGGTTCAATATTGCACAAATTTGCACATCGCAAATATTCAATACTTTTCTCACACGAAACAAACAAAGTTGAAATTGAGAAAAAACAAAAAAACATTTTTGTGGATGATCAATCGATATTAAAATACTACTCGGATGCAAGTATATAGCAAAGTGCAAAATGCTGCTACAATCTAAAAATACTATAGTATATTTTTACAAAATATAATTCTACTTTAGGACTTTAAAAAATCACCAAAACCGAGTTGCGAAAGTATTACTGAAAATCCAAGATAAGAAAACGTAATTTCAAAATCTTCTGGGGTAGGTTTGAACCCCCAAAAACCCACAAGCAACGGCTCTAATCAGGGCACTGCAAAATATAGTATACCTTATCGCAATCACCACAAACACGTCACAAAATAAAAAAAAAATGGTGTGAGCATTGCGCATAGCTAACAGCAACTTCTAACAATAAGCAATGCTCTTCCATGAGCATTTGTTTTAGTCGAGTTTTTTATCGTGGTAATTAGATATCTTCTGAAACCCCTGAGTATCCAGATAACCCAGCACAATCACAATACAAGCTAATTGACTATTTGAACACACACGCATAGCCAACAAAAAAAAACTTTTTTCATTTTTCCCATTACCTCACAAGTGTAATAAATTATGTTTATTTCTTTGGTGCTTGTTTTTCGCATGTGCCAGTGCCCTTCGACCTCCTTTAGCAGATCATACCATTACCCTTACTATAATACGCATCGCACGCACGCACGCATTTCTCAATGTACACAAACCTACTTTCCACCTGTTTTCTGCTTTTCCTAGAACACACATACACTCTTAATGTATAGGTGGATGAAAGCAAAAAAAAAGTTTGTGGCCGTACTACATGTCTTTGCAAAATGCTTTACTTTGCTATAACCTTTGATAGTAAGTACTACTACCCCAGTTATATGGAGTATTTGTGAGAACAACTTTTCTTTCCCTTTTATCCCGCAGCAAAAAGTTTATTAACTTGAGCGAGCTCGTGCGCCCATTCACAATTCCATTCCCAACTGTAGGCTTGCCCGTACAACTCACCACATCCTTCGTACGTTCCCTTTTGCTTCACACATTTATTTCTACGGAAAAACATCAGATATAAAAGTTTTTTTTTATGATTTGTATAAAAAGAAAAACCTTATTCCATTTCGTTTCTGAATGCGTGTGTGTATATTATGATTTATACATATATTATATACGAATACGTGTATATAGTGTTGTGCATATAGTGTTTTGTATATATGTGTTTATTATTCTGACTTCGGTTATTTGAGTTTCTATGTTTGAAAACCAATCGTTGAAACCTGCTTTTATGAAAGAAAACTTTTCAGGGTTTCATTGTATTTTTTTTAACTACTTACTTTTATTAGTATAGGGGCAGTCTATGAATAGGATGACCATTTTTTTTATAAGCTAATATCGGTACATTAACTCAAAAAAACTATATTCTTGTCAAGAAAAAAGGTTTTTTTGGAGAATATATTCTATCTTAGAGACTTCCA
>JAAAKO020035187.1:0-28612 GCA_010015015.2 Bolitophila cinerea | reverse complement strand
ATATATATGATCATTCACCCCCACAGATGCAGTACATATATTCGCGAAATTACCTATATTTTATTTGTACAAAAGAAAACACATTAATGTTAGATATTACACAAACACACACACACACATACACATGCAAATAATGTTATAACATATATATGCTTCGATTTGTAATAAAAAAGTAGTAAACCATATTTACGTGAAAGTTATGTGTTATAAAATATTATCTGTGGTGTCGAAGATGGCGTGTCATGTATATGAAGAACATCTTTAGAATAGTTGGAAAACGCATAAAGATAGAGTATTGCTGGAAGAGATAAATATGTGCTGCAAAAATGGGACAAATATATACGTCCCCGTTAGTAAAACTTTATGCAGTGGATTAATAGAAAAATCGAGAATGGTAATATTTTTAGTAAATAAATTACACTTTATAGGGCGGTTACACTTTACTAGTACTTATTACGAAATAATTTATTTTGATTCCCCGTAAAATCCCCATAAAACAAAATAAAGAGAAATCTACGAAAATTATAGAATTATACTATATATTTTATAAGTCCATTAATGATTTTTATAAAAAATGGTCTAACAGCAGACAAATTTCAAAAACGGTATTTTATAAAGGCATCCAATTTAGCTTACTCCATATAATTCAATATTGTCCACTAAATGAATAAAAATCTTCCACCAAAATAATCAATTTTTGTTCACCTAAAAATTTAAAAATGTGCTCCTAATTATATACAAATGCGCACCAACTAAGTGTGCACCCAAGCAAAAACGGTGCGCACGCACTGCGTGCGCTTACCTTTTAGCGCTTCGCGCATTTTTATAAAAAGAACAAAAGCTATTTAATTTGGTCAGATTATACTTTCTGGTTGGTCATTTATGTTTTTGGAGCATGTTTTTTTTCTCGGTGAGCACTGTTATTTTAGGGTGCGCATTATTTTATTTTAGGAGAACCATTATTTTATTTTTGGAATACTTTTGGGGATTTTTTTTTGGGGAAACGGTATTGGGGGAGATTTTTCAGAGAAACGATTTTTGTCAAAAAGACCCAACCCATTTATGTAAATGCATGTATATTGAATTTTTATCATAATCTTTACATACGAAATATGGATTTATATGGATGTTGTCGTTAAAGCAGTGGTGTCATCGGTAGTATGCATTGGTGACAACGGTTATTTTATGGATCCCAGTTTTTTCACTGGCTGTTATTTATGTGCGAAAATCATCGTTTTCTAGTGTGAATTTAATTTATTCGTGTGGTAATTTGTATTTTTTAGTTTGCATTTCTTTTTATAAATGCTATTTTATTTGTTTGATATTCGTTTATTTTTTTAATGTTCAATTTTTTTAAAATGTATTTTTTTATGTGCAGGTGGCTCATATTTTGCCGCTCTGCTATTCTATCTTAAAAAAAGAGTGAGCTTATAAAGAATATTTCGCCATAGAAATTTTGAGTTTTGACAGAAGTCAACCATAATATTTGTAATGAATAATTAATTATAATTTGTTCATTTTTGATGTCTATTGTGTAGTTTTTCATTTAATAATGAATTTAGCTTCTATATAAAGGTCACACACTTTTTTGTTCAAGAAAACGTTTGGACAATAAAGAGCCCAGGAAAATGACTGAAAGTTCGATAATCTTGACAAAAAATTCTAAGCATGCCTTGGTTAAAAAAAAAACTCTAAAAAAATAAATATATGTTATGTGAATATTGTTTTACCGTGTATCTTATGTAAACATTAAAAACATTGAAAATCAAATAATTATAAACAATATTTTACCATATATTTTATGCAGTTCACTTTTTACACAAGATATTTTATGAAGGCATCAAATTTAGCTTATTCCCGATAATTTAATATTGTCCACCAAATAATTGAAAATCTACCACAAAAAAATATATTTTTGTTTACCTAAAACTTCAAAAATGTGCTCCTAATTATATAAAAATGCGTACCTACTAAGTGTGCACCCAAACAAAAACATTTTTTTTGCGTTTCGCGCATATTTATAAAAAGAACAAAAGCTATTTAATTTGGTCAGATTATACTTTCTGGTTGGTCATTTATGTTTTTGGATCATGTTTTTTTCTCGGTGAACACTGTATTTTAAGGTGCACATTATTTTTTTTTAGGAGCACAAATTTTTTTTGGAGAGCGATTTATTTTATGCCTTATTTATAATACGTTAAAATGCATTAAATGTAAACACAATACAAAATATTACATTACACATAAAGAAATGTTTAATGTTAATTTTTGTATATTAAAATAATATGTACATTTACAGATTTCACATACATTTTGTATGAAGCAAAACAAATCGAGCTTCTGACAGGCGAGGCAAACGCCAGGCGATCAACTGTTTTTTACGTGCTTTCTACCAACAGGCGTTTGTAGTTGCTTTCTTGCGCTGCTGAATGCAGACTTGTAGCAAAAAAACAAGTAAAAGACTACCAAGAAATAATTCTACTATAGTTTTTGTAAGTTTTTTGCTTATTTTTGAAACACATTTGTTGTATAAAAAAAAACTAAAATAGAAATTATGAAACGATACAATTTCATAAAATATTCATTAAAAATCACAAACAGGAAATTATAATGCGACAAAATTTCTGAATTTAAATTGAAATGGATGCAAATAGAAATTATGTCAAGTCAGAATTTCTTAATTTTTAAAATTTTCTATTTCAGAAATTCTGTCATGTCAGAATTTCTAAATTTTGGTTTATAAATTATGTCGCTAGAAATTGTATGTCGCAATTGTTTTGTATATACGAGTATTGGTGCTGTGTGTGTGTACTAAACTTCACCGTATTTTTGTTGGATTGTATAGGGTCGACCAGACTTTGGAAATTGTGAAAACAACTAAAACGAGTCTTATTTAAACTTAATAAAATAATAGTTTATATTCGAGCAACAGAAATAATAATAAGTATATATATATATTAGAATTAAAAGTCAAACTGCGACGTTATGCGCCGATCACAACCATCACAGGGTGGTTTTGGATATTTTCAACGCCCCAATTTGTTCCTATCCAGATTCATGATCGGTAGGAGCATCCATACTGGTGAAATATATTGTTTTATCTATAATCGATAGTGTACACTCTGGTAACACTCTAATTATTGCAGTTCAATATATATACATTATATATACATTTTTTTCTTCTCTTCTTTGTGAGCATCCAAACATCTTTTACAATTTACTCTTCATTATATGTACATTATATGTACATTATATTTTCATTATATTTAATAAACATTATTATATGAGCGAACACTGCAGGTCATATCATTCCAACACATATCCATTAGAGTGTATCGGCTTTTTTTCGTGATCCCACTATTAGTATCAATCTTTGAAGCCGATGTGCTATTGGAAAACCTTAAAACCTTATTTATTTTTTATTTGTAATTACCTTTCTTTTCCAGTATCAGGCATTTTGATATTTCAAAAAATAAAAATCCTATCCACTCTAATACCCAAGCGTTGACTCCTTTTGGTAAGCGCATCGGCTACCTTCGTTTCGGTCAAATCATTCTGTCTTCAACACATTTTCGTATAAAATGGTAGCGAATAGCAATGTGCTTTGTGTTTGGTCTATATTCAATGCACTTTGGTTGTCGCCACGCTAAATAATTTCGCCGACAATTTTAAGCTGACCCAGAAATTGTCTGAGGGACAGAATTGTCTGGTTCGCCGATGACATGGCCATGTACCCGACCTCTGCAAACGATAATGCTTTTGTCTTTTTCGTTTGCATTCCCATTACACTGCTCCACCATCGATTTTAAATATCTGCTCAATCAGCATCAACGTAACCATTGACTGGTTCATCAAAGAACAAATACTAAAATATTGAAAGATATTTTTAACAGCGGTCCAATGTGCGGTGCCGTGGACAGTGTTGAATCGACTGGCGTTGTTCACATCAAAAGCCAGATCTGGTCGACTACCCTGTACCAGGTAGAGCAAACTTCCCAGCGCCTCTTGTCAGTTGCGCACCCAGTTTTACCATGCCTGACGAAACAAACGCTCAATCGAACAATCGATCCGTTGTCCGCACGCTTTGTTTTATAGATCCATTTTGTCTTTATGGGTTTCCGCCCTGTTGGCAACTCGACAATATCTCACGTCTCTCCCAATGATGACAGCTCTTCTTCTATCGCACGATTCCAATCAAATGCATTGTGACCACTGACTGCCTCACTGATGTGTGTCAGTAGTTGTGTCGGACTTTTCCGGTTCTTTTCCTTTGGTCACCTTTTGCAGCCTTAACGTTGTCCATAACTGCCTCCTGCCTCAATGATACTGAATTTTCATCGTCTTTATTATCATATATCGTAACAGTGACGCTCCAACTATAGCGAGTATAACCGGTTTGCTCGGATTGAAGCAACTGTACCCAGTTTATTCGATCGGGTAACCATCAAAAATCATTTTAGTTGCCTTGTTGCCGACGGGTTCTTTCATGGGTGTTGATGCAACCTAAACTATTATATTTAGCGAGCAAAACACTTCTTAGACGTACTAAATATAACGTTTTCATTTATTTCTGCTTAAAATTCTACAAACAATATATTATTACATTAAATACATTGTTTGTATACAATAATTTCGAAATACTAACATATAGAATTTTCTTTGTGTAACTGTAGGTGTTATAATTCTCGCACTTTAAATTCTGCTGTATAATTATTTGGTGTTATTTACTATATTTGCTGGTGATCTGTTTTAAGTTTTGGCTCCCTGCCGACAAAGCTGATCTGAATTAATGCTTATATCTAACTTATATATAAATGCCTGGTAGGCACGTTTAGCATATATTTCGTATAGCAATATCGATCGGGACCGCTCGATGCAGTGAAGTCTATCAATATTTCTCGACGGGGAATAAAATATCGATACGCTCCGGAAGCACTGAATGTGTTTGCGAACATTATTTCGTTGGTACCACAAACTTTTGCCCGAACTTACTGCACTCGAAACACTTGACCTTCCATTTCCTCGGTGCAAAAAGATGAAAATGGGATCTTTGATGACGATGAATTTGGGCGACATGTAACTATGGCAACATCATACCATGTACCCAGCGTTTCCATATTGGACGTTTTCAAGCCAAAATGACGTTAGGACGTTTTTGACTCAAGAAATTAATATTTTAATTCATTCAGTTTTATGCAGTGGCATAATATATGTTCCGCCGCTTCTATAGGGCTGTCTTCCTCGCAGTAAATACATTTGCTAGAGTACATTTTCCGGTCTACAAAATCAGTTGATTGGTTCTCCTTTGGTTAAATGATTGCAACGTTTTTTTGCTCACTAAACACCCTGTTGTCCTAATCCATTGTCGGTTTGATTTTTTGCTTTCTTGCATTTTTTGATCCATATATATTTACATTTCCTGCTATGTCTTTGTGAGCTGGAACCAAATAGAGCTCAACAGTGTTTGACTCTGCGAGTTAGGGATTCATTGCAATTAAGTAAAAATTTGGATTGCTTAGGGCTTTAAAAGGGCGACTATCTACACAAATTCTTATACTTTTACCAGATAGGTTTTTTCTATTGGACTAGGAGGATTGCAAGGACTTTGGCAAACCGTACTGGTATCGAGCAGTTTTAGAGTCTTCTCTAGTTCCAGCTTACCGAAAAAAACCCTGCGACCACTTTATTACCCATTTTTGATTCATAAATATAGACGTAGATAACATTTTTTCTCCACCTATCCAGTAACTCCTTTCCGGTAAAACGACTTCAAAGTTCCTGTCAAACTTACTTGTAGAGATAATGTAGTCGGTCTGTATTCTTTGTTCCATATGATTTTACTATGTCCGTATATGGCCTTGTTTCGAAGCATACGTTAGAAAGGCGTATAGCAGTTTTCCATTCTACGTTTTTGCTGTATGAGTTGAGGTTTGGAAGGTTAGCAAAAAACGCTTCTGTTGGTGTGTTCCTTAGAGCTCCTGTTACAGATACGCAAGGTGTTCCCTATATATGCGTTTTTCTAGTGAGTGCCACCAGACCAGCGCTACGTATGTTAGGATTGGTCTTACAATTGCTGTATACGTCCAGTATGCCAATAATGGTGTTAGACCCCATATTGTGCCCAACATTTTTTTGCAAGCATAAAATGCACAGTTGGCCTTTTCGACTCAGTATTTGTCTTATTGTTTTTTGAACCAATTTTAAGTTTATTTTTATTATTTAATTTTTTTTTTTGTATTTTGGCAGTACTCATTGAAACATTAACTTTTTCTATAGCTTATATTGCAACTATAAGTTCCTTAAACAATTTAAAACAAATAGTTAGAAAAGAATCTTAAATATATATTTTGACATTTTATGTTATAAAATATAGTTCCAAAAGTGGTGTGGGGACAGCAGCGCGTCCCATATACGCACAATGCACCAAGGACTACTGTGCTACAAGACATAAGCGCTACAGTCAATGGCGCCAGTACTTTAAGTAAATTGCGGTATTGTATCTACTCGCTAAAGACTTAGGCGCATTAACATTCTTGTATTGATTGCTTTTTGTTGTTTTAATAAAAACGGCGCGAAGCGCCAAAAGAAAAACGCGCGGCAGCGCGCTATAAGAATTTAATGTACCATAGAATGGATTGCTTGTTTTTTGTTTGTTTTTTTTTTGCTTGGAAAAAAACAAGCAAAATATTAGCAAAAAACAAACAAAAGACTAACAAAAACAATGAATTTCATTAAATAAAAAAATCTGCTTTTTCCGACAAATATGTCGAGTAGAGTAGATACAATACCGCAATTTACTTAAAAAACTTGCGCCATTGACTGTAGCGCTTATGTCTAATGAAATACTGTTGTTGGCGAATCTGTCTTGGCTCATATGTCTGCTCGTCTAATAGCCCTCCCCTGTGATCGTCAAAGGTTGAGAGTTTTAAAATGAGTAAGTTTTGACACTAATTCACTGACTTTTTACCACTTGTGATTTTTTAAGGCAAATGATTTTAATATACGAGTTTTTATGAACTCATGTGTATTTGAAACTTACCGATAAAATATCGATGAATTTCATGAAATACTTATACTTTTTTTCGAATTTCTGCATTTTTATATTATTATTTTTATGTATTCACGCTCAAAATTTTATCAATTTTAGCAATTTTAAAATTTTGATACCATGGTTACCCATGTAAAATGTGATTTCTAAAATCCTAAAATCGGTAAAATTGATCGAATTTTGAGCGTGAATACACCTCATTAGATTGTTAGGAAAATGAGACATTAATAAAGATAAAAAAACTGTTTCTACTAAAGTGGACTGGAAAAGAACCGTATTTATATAGACTTAAATTGAAACCTATCGCAGTCTTGTCTCCAATAAAATTTACAAAATGATTACTGTAAATTAGTTCTAAGAAAATATATACAATTATAATTACGAGTATGTTTGTATTTTTGAGTTTGAATTAAACATTCTCATTTTTTAAATCTTTCTTTTAACTTAATTTTGTATATATACCGTCGATAGTTTTTTCGATACCTTTTCCTAATTCCAGTTATATGATCCTGCTCAAATTTGGCAAGTAGACTTGTTTGCAGAGGACTTAGAAAAACAAATAATAAAAAAGAAAAGATAAAATATATTTTTTAAGATATTTTTTATAACAAAATTTACCTCGCTTGTTATACTCATATTTTTAGAAAATCAGGTCTCAGTGCCATTAAAAATGTTGTGTGAAATTGTATTGTGTTTTTTTTTAACAAGAGAGGAATTTCCGAGACACTAGTGTCTCAAACTTAATATAGTTTGAATTGTACAAGTAAAACACTGTTTTACATATAGATATATATATATAAATAAATTCATTTTTTTACTGGGACACCCATTACGAATGTTGCAATTATTTTTACATTATCTCGTAACTGGTTCCTTGTTAATGCATGTAAACGTTTTCCTCGTTATATCTACGTAAAAAACAATATTTAAAATTTAAACATTTGGGACACCCTGTAAAAAAAATTTCTGCGTAAACCAAAAAAGTTAAAGCGGCCATTTATTTTTTTATTTTTTAATTACTATCTACGGATATCGTAATAGGCCATTTGGAATAGATATAAGCAAATTTGCAAAAATAAGTTTTTGCTCCGAAAAAAAAACCGGGATGCATTTTTTTCCTATTCTCTAGGACGTTAGGCCCTGATACTAAATGACGGGAGGACGGACGGACGGACGGACAACGCGGGATTATTTGTTTTCTCATATTAGCTACGCTGGTAGAGAAGCCTAAAAGGGATAATTTTAAACAAATGTTTTAATATTATGGTGATGTTACACGAAGTAGGCGGAAGAGATGATTAACGACCAAGCAGAGAAGAAGATATTTTAAGAAACAAATCTAGCCGAGCAGTGCATTTTAAATATGCAGGACAAATTACACATCAACGTCTGGTAAGTTTTATATATTAATACAAATGTGTGTTGGCCTGTTTTGATAAAGTAAATACAATTATTTAAAGAATGTTTTTTATACAATAATTGGATTTTACTTATTACATGCGATACAAATATATGTAAATGGAAGATAGACTTCTGATTCCATTCCAATTTTTCCATGAGGCTGTTCATGTAATTCAATTCACAATGCTTCAGTACAACTTATCTTGAAAATTTCAGTAAATTCCACGTAAAATTAGTTTTTAATAAAAAAAACATGTTTTTGCGACGATATTTTCTGCTTGTCTTTTATGCCTGTATCACATTGCCGCCGACTTGTGCTTCCAACTGCTGCCGACACTTACACGGTCAGCCAATAAGCGAGTTAAAGCGACTTTTAAATCCGCTTAACAGATCAAACAAAGGCCTTTTGGTTCTATATTTCGTATACATATATTGTTGCATTTAAAATGTTTTTTTATAAATGTTTATATCTCTCTTAATGCACGATATCGCATACGACACGCGACCATTTTTACAGGTTCATACGATTGGTCAGATCAGGTTTAATGTGCTGCTTATGCTGGACTGCTCCAGTCTTAAAGATTATTTGGTTCAAGTACTCGCAACACATCCCCGATTGTTAGAAGTCCTATTTTGCCTTGAAAGCGTCTCTAACGGATTTTACAAGACAAATGTACATATTTTTTGAGATATCTCTATGTACGAAGATCTTTCTTGCTATATTTCGTCAACGAACTGGTAACCGCCATATTTTTGCGTTTGTATAATTAATGAAGGCATCAATGTCCCGTTGTTCAAAGACGTATAACCATTTGATTAGGTCATTTATACTTATAGTAAGAGAAACGTACTGATTTAAAGTGCATATTCGAAAAACACTCGATAAATAAAATCGATATTTCTCTCGAATGTTTTCAGCTGTTGTCAGGTGTTGTTTTAATACCGTTATATTTTTAAGCTTATGTCTAAAGTATAAAGTGCTCAAATACACAATAATTAAGGCAGAAAACCTAAACATAGGGAATGATAAAGTTTACCGCCTTTTTGTTTTTTTTTTTGTTTTTCTACCCGATGTACGAGTATCACCGCTTTTACAATTCGTCGACAATGCGATTCAAAGATTTATGATTGGAAAATTAAACAAAATAAATAAAAAAATGCACATTTGATGCCGCACATGGGTCTTGAGGAGGCTCTTTCTTCCTAAAAATATAAAAAACTTTATCCTTAAATATTCCGATCAGGCTTTTTTGGCAATATGCTTAGTGATATTAAAATAAACCTTCGTTTTAATGGTCTTGATGAAAAACCCTTTCTATATACATATGTCATCCTCCCTAAATAAATTGTTTCATCGTTTAATTTCCTTTATTTAATTATAATATCATCAAGTCCAACAGACTTATACATATAAAGATAACAAATTTCATAGGTGTTTCTTAACGTACATAATATAAAGTAGATAAAAACTATAAAATAAATAAAATTAAATTACAATGTTATTTACCAATTGTTATGATTTATAACAATACATTTTTTTTGTGAGTTTTTACATATAAATAACAAGAAACCAAATTTTAAGTGTTATTGATTGTAAAAAGAAATATAGCAATAATAATATCCTACCAGACGACATATCCAATCAAGGAACATGAAAGTATAAGCATCAGTAAGCATCAGAAAGCTCTTCATAGTTAATTTTATTTTATATATACCCGTATTTTGTGGAACTAGGAATTCAATCTGTCGATTTTTTTAATTTAATCTTGCGTTATCTGGATTTTTTGTATATTTTTGCGATCTTTGTTTTTTATATATTTCGGGGATATTTTTTAAGTTTTAAGTTTTATTATTTAGCTAAATAATATAAAACAATATTTCGCGGTCAGAACAAAAGGTTCAAAATTCAGTGAGACGAGTTTTATGATTAAACAAATCTTATAGGATATACATTTTGGGATAAATAAAAGGTATTTTCTATATATGTAGATATTATAATAGGTTTATTTTGGACCCTTTATTACTATATTGATTTTTGAACAAAACAAACTATTTTTTGTAAATATATATATAAAAGATGATAACAAATATGTATATTCTTGTGACTCGACTTCCCTACAATTACTATTCTTAATACATTCTGATACTTGAGTAACAAATTTGACAGATTGTGGGACTTCAGAAGTTAGGTTTCCATTTTTGATTATAATTTAAAACATCAGCTCTTATACAAGTTATGTAAAGAAAATAAAATACATCTCAAAAATCATAAACTTAATCCTGTACGACCCCGAATTTTGTGTCAACCTGCACGGACAGATTTCTAGTATTCTACCTTTTTTGCCATCAGCAGAAGAATCAGAAATGCTTTGATGTGAATTGGCTGCGTATAAAAGTCATTGTTTCAAAAATTCTGTTGTAAGGAAAAAAAGACTAACACACCAATTAAACCTTATAGTAGCCTGTTATGTGGCATAAATCGGTGAAATACCTTGACGAGAAACTTACACAGACAACAGCATCGAAAATAATGTAGAGTGCTATATAAATTCAGGGCCAGGTCATCACAGTTTTCACTGGTAAATAAACTAAAGAACTGCTAACTCCGACTACTAGATAAAAGGTAACGTCTTATAGCAATAATGCATATGCCTCCTCAGCCTCATAGAACTGACCTTTTTATTCTTTTTCTTTCTTTAAACTCTAATTCACATAGTAAATACACACTTCACTCCTTTTTTAAAAAAAAAACTTCTGAATTCGTCTAAAATCTAAGCAATTTTGTTTAAAAAACTGGGGCAATTGTAGATGACTTCTCTATCCTTATCATATAATTGTTCTCTAAAAGTAGAACTTATTTAATTTACAATAAACAAGGTATTCTACGGTATGCATAATCCAAAGTAAAAATCATTATTATCTGTAACCTTAAACCAATGCGTGTATACTTCACAGACTTGCTAATGTACTCTTATTGACACATTTTTTTTATTTTAACTCCGTCTTTTCTTCAAGGGATACAGAAACCAAGAAATATTGTAGTGGGTTTTAATGCATGTACTATGTGCATTGTACAAATATTGAACAATTTAGGCAGATTAGAAGGCACATTCTTGGGTTGTCCATTTTTTTATTATTTACAATTTAGATTTTATTGCAATATTCATAAAACTATTTTATTTCTATCTCTTTGATGTCCATGTGTTTGAATAGAACATAACGAGTTATATTTATTATACTAGAAATAGGACAATATTTGTAGATAAATCATTCTTGTTACTTGCTGCTAAACATCGGAAATTAACTTCCGATTAAATAACATAGAGCAATTTCTCCTTCGAAATTTAAATATAAGTGCTTGTAATACTTTTGAAGCGAATTAAATATAAATTGAAGACTAAAGTATTGGGACTGATGTACATTAAATGTTTTTTTGTGATTGTGGTGTAATTTATAAAGTAAATGATAAATTCAATTTTCAATTAATACAATTTTGTATTCATTTTTAACTTGATCTTAGATGATGAAAAGATGAATTCTCAGTGTATGTAAATAAACATGTTTTTGTTATTTCTAGAACGCAATTTCCAATTTTACTATTTTTACCCAGCGTAGTACTGTGATAATATTTAAATTTACTGTATATTTCAAATTAATAAATACCTCAATATCCTGACTACTGCATAAGGTGCTGAGTTCATCAATTCTAGTTGAAGCTTCTTCCAATTTTAGTGTTGGATCAACGTCATCGGAAATTCCTTCTGTAAACGCTTCTTGCACGACACTAGACACATTTGAGATTTGATCTTTTAAAGTATTTAAACTATCATTCAACTTAAACCAGGCCATGTTGCATGCTCGAATTAGTCGATTTAAAATTACTTTATTAAACAATATTTAAGATATATAGTTTTTTATTTTTATTTTCAATTAAATTGTATGTTGTCGTTGTGTACAACTTTGACAGACGGTATTATGACAGTGACAGCTAACAGAAAAATAAAATAACCGGTTGTATATGAATAGAATAATGAATATGTATTTATAAACCGGACATCCCTGCAAACAATTTTTTGTAGAATATTTTTTTTGTATTATTTTAGATATTACACAAAGTGAACTGTCACGTTGAAAAAGATTGCACGTGAGATTGACAAATGTAATTTTAATATATTTTGTTAAGCGCTTAAAAAAGCGAAATAAAAAAGCTATATTTTGTGATTTTATATCTCAATTTGTATCACATTCTTTATCGCAATTTTTAACTCAAAAAATGAAAATAAAACAAATAGTCGATTAAACTATCGTTAAAGTCACAGTATTAAAGTGCAGTAACGAATAGATTTGTTAAAAAATGATGTGTTTTTAGCACAATATTTGATTGAGAGTTGTGCGGGCATGCTCCGAGTCTGTGCTCCAAACATTCTTTCTAGCTCTAGAGCATGCTCCAAGCTCGTGATCTGGCAGGGAGCTATGCTGTATTTTAAATACTTTTATTTAAATTGTTAAAAATACTAGTATTTCAAATATAATTTTCAATTAAGTTTTATTATAATTATTATAATAATCAAAAAAAGATTTTGGTATTTAAAAAATAAGTGTATTTTAAAAATACAAAATACAAAATAATTTTTAAACAAAGCAAATATTTTTATTGTGTTTTTTTTAAATAGTATCTTAAAATTTTAAAATTTCAAAATCCTTTTTAAAAAATTGTGTTTCTAATACTGCATACGTCTGGATCCGAGCATGCTCAGAGAATAAACCGCAGAATATACCCTTAAAAGTTGTTTTAAGATAGTGCTGCGAAGTTCGTATACTCGCTGGAGAATATGTGGGACCTTTATATGATCTTTAATCTGTACAATAGGATAATGCTTTTGTAGTATTTTATTATTTGCTTGAGACTTTTTTTAACTTATATACCGGTGTCGTCAAATCTAAAACTCTTATCATGCTCTCTATCTCTAGTATGACCGATTACAGTCACTTGTGACAAAGCATGTTCCAGAATACATATGTCCAATATTCACATCCATAAGCATGCATACTACATACATGCAAACTAAAAACAAGTCATCTAACAAACAAATATTAATCTGAAACGCAAGGAACCTTAAAAAATGAATGGCATGAAATAGATCATATAACATTTTCAGTTCCCAACAATAGCTTTCTGCTATACATATTTTTATATTTGTATTTTTATGTAAACAATTAATTAAATAATGATTCCCGGCACTTCAAATCAGTAGGTTTCTATTGTTTTAAATAGCTTTCTGAAATGGTTATACTTTTTCAAACAACGTTGACATTGATGCCTTCAAAATTATACAAACGCACCTTAAAATAAAATACGTTATCAGTTCGTTTACGAAATATAGCAAGAAAGATCTCTGTACATAGAAATATCTTAAAAAATATGGATATTTGCATTGTAAAATCGGTTAGTCATTTTCAAGGCAAATTATAGGACTCCTAACATTTGGGGATGTGTTTCGAGTGTTTGATATGATATTATATGACCAATCCCCAAAATCCTGTAAGGGATGGAAAAATGATCTGAAAAAGATTTGAGCATATTTTGTTGTCAGGCATTCTTAGTTAACCTAAAGTAGTTAACTATAAGTTTAATAATGGTATATAAAGAAGCATGATTTTCCAGTATGTGTATAAAAATAACCTCAATCCCTCATTTTATGCATAACTTGTTTTTCAATTCGGAACAAAATCATGTCATCCCAAGTGTATGTTTCTGAATGTAATTTATATATTATTTTATTTGTTAACTGGGACTTATAAGACCGATTAGGTTTCATGTTGGGAATAACCGGTTGTTTTTTTTGTGCAATGCAAAAACCTGCAAATCGAACACGTGCGACATGCGTCACTGTCAAATGTCAACACCATACACCACCGGTGTTGTTTTGAAATATGTATTAGAATTAGATTAAATTTAGAAATCCATATTTATAATCCACAGTGTGGATTCCACACGCACACAAAAAATGTTTATTATTACAGACGCTGTATGTTTAAAGCTAATTAATACTAATTCTTTATTAGTTGGTAAGTATCTCTTCTAGTTCCATATTAAATCCATTTACTCTTTATCTTTGTACTCTTTACACTATATGTAATTGCGATATGAAATATTTTAATAATTTTAATAGGTGTTGGCAATGAACTTCGATACTACAGTAAAAATAATGATGGTGTCCTACATAAAAGAAAGGAACAGATATGCACGACGAAAATGCATGATAAAATCCATGGAATTACAACTAAATTGACAGACAATGATGTACACAAAATTGTTATATTTGGAGGAAAAGAGTTTTCTCTGCTTATATTAGAAAAGGTAATTATTTAAAATATTTTATAATCATGTTATCTAAAGAATGTATTTTTAGAATGACCTTGTGTTCATATCGTCAACAATTATAAATGACTGGATTAGCAGTGTGTACTTGTATGGAAGCGATGCAAATGATCTATGTCTCCTAACATCACACAGCGTTGCATTGCATGTATCCCTTTGCTGGGATCGTTCTCCTAAAAGTGGAAATAAAATTGTGGAAAAGATATCTTGTATAGACAAGTCTACTTTATACAGTTCGTTTATGCTAGGCACAGATTGGTTGGATACTATAGTTTTTGGTGGCACTGCCTTGGGTGATCTTATTATTTGGAAGCTTAATTCAGTTAGTATTCTTCACCGAATTTCTGGTCATAATGTAAGTGCACACGTTTAAATAATAACATAACTCAAAAAATTTGAACACAATATGTTTTTTTAGGGTGTTGTATTCTCGATTGATTGCAGTATTGACCATAACCTAATAACGACCACCTCAGATGATCGGTCAGTGAAAATTTGGCAAATATCAAATTTAAACATTGATACAAAGTTCGATTGGGCTAGGGCAACCATTACTCCGACAAAATCATTGTTTGGTCATACTGCTAGAGTATTTGCAAGCAAGATTATAACTTACAGTAAGTTTAATTCTTCTTCTTTTATATTTTATTATTAATTTTTTTATTTTTTAGATGGCGATGCATACGTTGTTTCGATTGGAGAGGATTCTAATATATGTGTATGGACTATTGCCGGAGTGCTATTACATAAAAAAGCCATTCAAACATCTGCTACATTATGGAACATCGATTTTGATTTAAAGACGAAATTCCTTTTTGTTTGTGGTAGTGATGGAAATGTTCATCAAATTAGCATAAAAGATGTTCTGCTAAATCGAGTATACGATGAACGATTGTTAGATATAAAATCCATTACTTCGGACGTAGAATACTTGGCTAAGGTTAAACTCTTAGAGGATAAATCTCTCGTTGGCCTGACTAATTTAAATAAACTACTGTACAAATCAGCAGCCGAAGAATGGAAGATATTCTCTGAATTTGGTAAATACAAAAGTTGTTTACTAGAGGTTCACGGTAGTCTTGTTGCAACGGCGGGTTTTAAAATTCTGTCCGTGTATCACTATGATGCCGATACTAAGAGTATCAGTTTGGTCTTTGAGGAACAATTGATGACAAGTATGATAAGATCGTTTAAATTCTTATCAGAAAATGAGTTCTTAGTGTGTGATGATCAGGGAAAGTGTGCTTTTATAAACAGCCTAACTTCAAACATTTTATATTTCTCAATTCCCAGTTGCAAAGAAAAGTGGATAACAGTGGCTTTAAAATTTGAACACTATTTACTATTAAGTGATCGTTCAGGAAATTTTCATCTGTTTGAAATTGAACTTTTTGAAATAGTTCTACGTGACAGTTGCAAACAGTTGCATGGTCATTTAGGATGTACAAGCCTGTTACATTGTGGAGGCTTGCGTTTCATCAGTGCTGGTCATGATGGAACTCTTAAAACTATTGAAATCAACCAAATGAAAAAAACTATATCAACCTGTCTGACGGAAAAGTCAAGTGTGCAGTGGATAGAGAAATTAATAAGAGGTTCCAATGAAAATGTGTTGGTAGCTGGCTTTAATGATAATCATTTTGTGTTAACCAGTAAAGAGAATGGTGTCTTACTTGAAGTTGACTGTGGTGGTGGACATCGGTACTGGGACCTCTGGATGGATTTGGACAAATTTATAGGATTTTTTGTATACATCCGCACAAAGAAACTTTACCAAATCACCTTTCCCATTGGAAATATTAATAATGAACTGGAATTTTCTATACCACGCAGTAAATGGCACAACAAATCATGTAATATATCAATGTGTTGGAAAACTGATTATAATAATTATCTTGTGATATCAGGAGGTGATGATAATGTACTAAAACTAAGTAGAGTTAATTTTAGTAGTTTACAAACTCTTCAACATTTGGATGAAATGGTTCTTCATGTATCTTGCATTAAGACTGTATGTAAAGTTCCATCAGTAGAACAAGGAACACTTATATTTTCTGCTGGAGGTCGAGCTCAGATATGCGTTACTGCAATTGAAAATATTCAAGGTGTGCCTAGATTAAAAGAAGTCGCTAGTTTTATGCTCAATTTGAACGATCTTCAGAGAAAGCGACTCGGAATTGCACAACACATTGACTTTGATCCGGAAACAAGATTTATGGGCATTGTGGTGTTACCAAGGCTAAAAGAAACATTTGAAGTGTATGCTGGATGCTCAGATGGTTATATTCGAATATTTCAGTATGCTGAAAAAGAATTTAAACTTATCTGCGCCATTCTGTATGGTAAATGTGTGCTTAAAATACACCATTTCGTATTTAATGCCACTGAAATCTTGCTGACTATGGCCACAGATGGACTGATTTGTTTTTGGAATCTTAACACGGCGGATCCTACGACACTAAAACCATTTTATCGACTGCACCATCACAACAGTGGCATTAATGCATTTGACATAATGTGCAAGGATAACAAGTTCTATGTGGCAACAGGTGGCGATGATCAATCCATCGTTATTACTATATTTGAATTTTCTCCAGAAGATGATGTTTCTATTGAAATAGTCGATAATTTTGAGTTTAAAAATGACCATACTGCTCAGGTAACCGGTGTTCGTTTTTCAAGTGTTGATTTTGTCCTGTACACCACAGGCGTTGATCAAACTGTACTAAAATTAGATTTAACTAATTTTAGAATTAGTAAAGTGGCAAATTCCTGCGTAGCTGACATAAAGGGAATACAATTATTGTTTGACGGAAATTCTGAAAAGGGTTTAGTTTATGGCAACGGAGTTCAATTGCTTGATATTTGATATTTTGTATAATACATGTAAAATACATTTATCTAAAAATTATGAGTTTTTATTATTTTTCATATTAAAATTACAATCTAGGATCTCATTTAAAGCAAACCCTGCATTTCCTGCATAAATTGCATGTATGCATCGTCCTTGGTGGCCACTTTTGATTTATCCACGTGTTTGATGTCTGGTGCAAATGGTTTCATACGATTGTGGTGTTGTGGTGGTGGTTTCTTCTCATCACGCTTTACACGCAAAGTTGACGGAACAAATCTGGTAACGTCCGCATTCAAATTTCTTTAAGAAGCAGAAAACATGTTTTAACATAATACAAAATTGATTGTGTACACATTTTTAAATTTCTTACCTAATTTGAGGTTTAGCTGTAATTGTAGGACCTTTAGTTGCTTTAGTTATTTGAGGTCCCGCCGATAAGGTATTTGTAACTTGTCCAAGCAAATGATGCGGTGGAGGTTTATTGTGATTAATGTGCATTCTACCAACACTCATTCCAGGTGGTGGACCAGGTGGCATTCGCATTCTTGGTGGTAGCCCAGGAGGGGGACCAGGTGGCATGCCAGGACGTCCAGGTGGAGGACCTTAAATATAAATATGTTTGTACCTCCACAATGATAAATTTAAAACTAAAGTAAAGTAAAGCGGAACAAAAATGCAGAACACATGTTGGACCCATTTTGCTCTCTTTCATTACCTGGAGGCATACGAATTCCATGACTGTGCATAATTGGTCGCAAAGGTGGTGGTCTAAATAACATTTGTTGAGGAGCCATACCAACCGGTGGTGGTGGTGGACCACTTGGAAGTTTAATTGCAGGCATATGATTTAACAACTGAACAACCGGAGTCGGTACTGCTGCACTTATACTATTTGCCTTCACCATATCTTCCTTGTCTTCAGCGTCTTCGTCGGAAGTATCACTTTCGGCTGTAACAATTTTAAATTATAAATTAATAAATAAATTCGTATTGGTTTATATAAATTCATTTACAATCACTTTCATCGTCACTGTCTGTAACATCTTCATCTTGTTCTTCAGCAATTCGGTCGATTTCATTTTTTTTGTGCACGTTTTCCATTTCTTGCATGAATTCATCTATGTTTTGGTTTGATTTGGATAGATTTTGATGATTTTTTTCAGTAAGTTCATTGGTATCATCCTATAGAAGATTAAAATTGCATTAGCAAACTAAACAAAAATAAAATTGTATATTTACCACATGTTTGGACCGTTTTGATTTTGAAATTTCAAATTCATCATTTTCATAGTCCGAATCTAGTTCCCGTATGTCTAAAAGATCGGGTGGAGGACCAGGCGGACAACCAGGTGGATCTTTCTTTTTTTGTTCAGCTACTGGTTCAGGCCTCTAAATGCAAAAAAACATGATTTTCTAAAATAATTAAAAAAAGATTTTATACCGTCTCTATGATAGGTAGTTTCTTCAAAGAATTATGCGATAATGTTGGTGCAAATTGAGATGTTGGTATCGAATTTGGCAAAGGTATTCTTGAAGCACCGAACACTCCTGCATCGGTAATCTGAAATAATTAATTTATATTAGAAATTATGATTGGATAAACAATGTAATTATGCGAACATACTACAGGTAGCGGAATTTCATCGACTTGAACGGTTTGTGCATGTCGAACACTTTCAAAATACTGCACTTTCTTATTTCGGCGTTTCTCGTATTCCACTTCTTTTCTTTTTAGCTCTGCCCAAAGCTCTGGATCATCAGTGTGCTTTGAAGAAAGATAAATAATTAGTTAAGTTATTATAGTGTAGATAGTATTACATACATATAAACGCATCACTCTGTCGAAGGTTTCTTTGAGTTTTTTTCGTTTCTCTTTTAAAACTTTTTCATTTAATGGCGATGGTTGAAAGACATTATATTCTGGAAAAATAAACAAATAATATAATCACAATTTCATAAAGTCTATTAGATGCAATCAATTACCCATTTCATCAATTTTCTCCATTTCCTCAATCAACTGGGCAGGATCTTTTCCTTTAAGAACTGCGGCTCTCACCATTTGCCTCTGCTTCTTGTTCTTTTTTAATTCTTTTTTACGTGCTTCTTTTCCTGTACATAATTTCAAAGAATAGTGTATTAATAGTATAGTTAGTGTATACTAATTTGGAATTTAGTATATATAAAATAAAATGTATGAAATAAAAAAACTTACGAGCTTGATCCGTCGGATTCATATATTTACCACTTTTAGTGGTATTTATTGAGCGTCTTCCCATTTTTTTGATTTGATTTTTACTTTATCAGTAACTTAGGATTTCAATAAATTAAGTTGTCTTTAATTTAAAGACAAATGTAAAATCTAAAGTGCATTTATGTACTTAAATATATTTAGTTCACTTAAATATCAACTATTGATCGTAAATTAATGAATCTTGCTTGATGTGTGTTTTGCTATATGACATGTACATTTAATACCCAGTCGTTTATATTATGTTTTTCGTATACTTTCAATCAAAGAGATTATTAACCTCTTTGCTTTCAATAATATTTTTAAGTACTAAGTACAACGTAAAATTTTGGGAAACCTGTCATTTTTCCAATGGTCATTTTGCCAAAACTAAAATTATCCTTCAGTCAAATTTTGTGCACATTATAATGAGTGTAACATTGTGACATTTATATTGAATTCTAGAACAGTGGGGAAATTTGTATAAATGAAACAGCAAAAAATTGGTGAGACGACGGCAATTGGAATTGTGTAAAGTGACGTTTCACTTTTCCCGTCTTGGTGATGATGATGTATTGAGTCACTATTATACTATTTATTGGAATTGTGTAAAACAATTCTCGTCGTGACTGCAACGGTTCATGTCAAAAAGAGACGGGACCTGGCAAATGTGCTTTCGTTTGCGAACAATAAATAATATACATACAAATAAACTACAAACTATTATTAAACTACTTCTCGGATGCTTCTTCTTCAATTATTTTCAATAGCTCATTCATACATTTTTGTTTTAAAAGCATTTTCGATAAATTACTGCTGTGCATCTCGAGCAATGGTCATAAATGTACAAATGCAAATGTACACAAACAGAAACACAACATAAACAACAATAAAAACCACATTTATTGAGGTTAAAAACGCGGCGGCTGTCATTTGCCGCAGCCGATGTCACTTGCCGCTGCGGAAATATAAAAAAATGAATCTACCGCAGGTGCGGCAAACTGCGTCTTGCGGTTATGCGTATTATCTTCTGATTGGTTGAACAGTTTATTTAGATGTCACTTTGCCGCATGCCGCACACATGGAGCCTATGCTTTAATATCACCCAACCTGTTAAGCATAGGCTCCATAGGTGCGGTTGAGTGCGGCAAGCGGTGCAGTGACAGCACATGCGTGCGGATTTTTAGATTGCAGCGCCACCACTAGTGCGGCATCACAACTGAAAGCCGCACGAAAACAAAATGCTCCATTGCGTAATGTTTTTTTAATTATAATTATATAATAATTATTTAATACATACAAATAAACTACAAACAAATATTAAACTACTTCTCGGATGCTTCTTCTCAATTATTTTCAATAGTTCATTCAAACATTTTTGCTTTAAAAGCATTTTCGATAAATTACTTAGCTGCTGTGCATCTTGATGAGCAATGGACATAAATGTACAAACAGAATCACAGCATAAACAACAATAAAAACCACATTTATTGAGGTTAAAAACGCGGCGGAAATATAAAAGAAATGTACCGCAGGTGCGGCAAGCTGCGTCCTGCAGCTATTCGTATTGTCTTCTGATTGTTTGAACAGTTTAATTAGCTGTTTAGTGAATAGCCATGGATAAATAATTATAATTGCCTACCTCAACTTTTTTGTTTAGTCAAAAAGTTATTTTATTGGGTACTTTTTCTTTGTATTTGCTTTACAGCTATATCCAAATGGCATAGGACGACTATTAAACTATTTTTATTGAATAGCCACAAATATTTTTTTAGAAATGGCCACATCAACTTCTTTGTTTAGTAAGAAAGTTATTTTATAAGAAGAAAAAAAGTAATGCGCAAGTCTGTAAGAAAAATCGAATCGTATCGGTTAATATTTCTTACGCATGTAGATAGTCTCTGTTCGAATTATATCCTCACCGGCGTAATTTTTTTTTCGAAATCCATCTTATCCGAGGGTCAAAATTTGCGAAAAAATATATTTTATATTTCACCGACCGTGGTGAGTCTGTACCGAAGTATAAGCTTCGCATTCGGAAAGTTATAAAACGGTAAAATATTAAAAGTTTTTACTTGGTATAAATTGACCAGTTATGCGACGGTAATAATTACGGATTTAAATGTGTCGCATTTGGCAAGTCATACGACGGTAAAATAATACAGGTTATTTTTTGCTTTAAATTAACCAGTCGTGCGACGGTTATATTTTACGACATAATTACTATACAAATATTATGGTCGCATAACGTGTAAAAATTGGTAAGTTATGACTTGTACAGATTTTCTACCTGGGTATATTTTATTGCTATTGGCATAATTTGAGGTTATTAATATATATTATAAATACATACAAGTTATATAAACAAAAAACAATATTATTACAATCGTTAAAATGCATTAAAGTACACAATAGAAAATATTACATAAATGTTAACGTAAATTATTTTATATGTATATCAAAAAATATGTATATTTACTTATGTTACGTTATGTTGTATGCATATATCAAATCGAGGTCGTTGCAAAGCGTGGCAATCGCCTGTCAAATTGGCGTGCTTTCTGCCAAAATGGCGTAAAATAGGCGATCAGTAGTCGAAGTCTGTAAGAGCTATCGAGTCGAATCGAGTGAGTTTTCTTACGCCAGTCCAAAATATCAATTGCATGTGTAAGAATAAAAATTTACGGGCGTAAGAAAACTCACTCGATTTGACTCGATTGTTTTTACAGACTTCCACTACTGGTCTAAATGCGTCGCATTTGGCAAGTCATACGACGGTAAAATATTGCAGGTTATTTTTTGCTTTAAATTAACCAGTCGTGCGACGGTTATATTTGACGACATAATTACTATTCAAATTTTACGGTCGCATAACGTATAAAAATTGGTAAGTTATGTCTTGTAATATATTACCAGGCAGTATACAACGGTAATTTTAAACTTGCGTTACAGATTTTTACCTGGGATCTGTCTACATGACTTTATGAATTGAGCGTTAATAACAGCCAAAGATGTATTATTACTATTCTGGTTTTTGCTAGTCTTTTACTAGCAACCAATCCACTACCTTTTTTCCATTCTCTGGTAAATTTAATTCTAGTAGCGCGCTGCATTGCGATTTCGTTTTGGCGCTTCACGCATTTTTTACTTAAAACACAAAAATAAATTAGGATATTTAGATTTAGTGCAGAAAAGTCTTTACCGCTCAATGATTACTGGTTTTAAAATTATCTTAAAAATTAACGAATCAATGTTTAATTAGTATATATGTCCAACTGTTTATATTAAGTCCATTTCTGTATTGCCTATGTTATCATAAATTAAATTATTGTTTAACATTGTTTCAGGTTCGAAATAGTGAATTTGCAGCATTTATCAATACGTTTACAACAAACACATACATAATGGTTATTATGTCCGATCCAACCATGCCATCAGAAGCAGCTTTAGTTAACATTCGAAATGCTCGAAAACATTTTGAAGAATTAGAAAATCCAAATAGTAATAACATGTCTCTTCATTACCACTAAATTAAGTATATATTTTAAAATGAAAATATATTTAATAAATCTATATTCAAAATCAAATTAAAATCTAAATCTTATTGTATTTTGATTGTTATTTCTTTAATTATAAAATTATTACACTGTTTTTATTTTGTTTTAATATTATATATATACATATACATATATTCATAGTAAAAATGAAATGTCAAAAAATTATGAGAAATTGTGACTCGACAGAATTTATATTTGTCTTTTTTCAAATATATTTCAGAAATTTTCAAGAATTGGGTCGTTACAGAAAATTCTGTATTTTTAATTGAAATGAAATGGGGGAAAATAGAAATTATTACTTTATGGGGCGTTCTTAAATAAAAAATAATAAAAAAACGCCAAAGTGTTCAGTTTTGCTTTCTGATAATTTTCCTCCAACTTTTTTTTTTGCGCCAAACCCCCTATCACCCTTTTTGAGGCTTTTAAGTTTGTATGGAACTTCTTTATTTGAAGAAAAATAACTGCATCATTAGATTTTACTCCAAAATAGGGGTTGATCATTTTCCAATTTTAAAGGAATTGCCCATTAAGGCTATAGGGGTAACAAACCAACATCATAATTTTTATTATATATAGGTAAATAACAAGATTTTGCTAGTCTTTTGTTTGTTTTTTGCGAAGCAATCCGTTACTTTTCTTTCCGCTCTGGTAAATTTAATTCTTTTAGCGCTTTACGCCGCTTTTACTAAAAAAAACAAAAATCAAATCTAACCATGCCCAACATTAATTTTGGAGTAGAAGTGAACTTTACCAATATAAAAATAAGGATTTCTCCTTTAAATCTGGTCATGCAAACTCCTATTTTGGAGAAAATGTAATGATGCAGTTATTTTTTAAAATAATCATTTATTCAAACTTATTTTTTATATTTTTTATTTCTTCAAATAAAGAAGGGTGTTTGGCGTAAAAAAAGATGGCGAAAATGATCAGGAAGCAAAACTATACACTTTGGCGTTTTTTAATATTTTTTTTAATAAACTATAGGGTGTTTTTTAAAAAAAATATTAAAGTGTACCATAGCCAAAATATACTTTTTATTTATCGCTTTCTCGTGGCATTTAAGCTTACAAGATTTTTCACAACGGCTTCTCCGGACTGCAGAGAGGTTCCAAATCATTGTCCACTCCCGCTGAGACTCTTGATGACTGTGTCACCCGAAAACGAAGTGTTCTGGAAATGTTGTGGGTGATGTCACGAATGCAATTCGACCTTTGGTCTTTGATATATGAAGGAAAAGCTTCTGCGATCGATATCATCGATGGAGTGTTGAATTTGTTTTTGGTTTTTAGCTCTAAATATAATTTCATTCGTCTGGACTACATGTTCATTACTCTGTAGCACTGTAGGTGTATCCGTATTTCAACTTAGACCGCCGGATTATAGTCGAGAAAAAAATATTGTTAAGTTACTTTCGGGGTAAGAGATTGATGGATGGCAAAAACATGATATATATATATATATACATATATATATATACTTTCCCCAGAAAACTTCGTAAGGCTACCAAAAGGTTGAAATATAATTAAAAATGCGCAACTCAAATATGGCAGACAAATATATTACATGAATGAGTAAATGGCAAGATTGAGTTTTTTGCAAAAAAAAATCATGATCGACTTCGGCGTCATCCCAATCATTCCAATAAGCCTACACATGCTCGTGATCATTTAAAAAATCATCAAACAATAACCTAAGAATGAGTAATTAAAATAAAACACACAGCAGCGTCCCAAACCTTGGATCTAAACGAATTAGGTTGTAAAAAACCATTACAAAAATGGGGAAAGTTAGGCTGAAACCGCTAGCAAACTTCGCACCAGACAGTGGCTCGTTGGGAGTGCATTTGGTTCTCATGGATCACGTGCGGATTTTTTAAGCCTCAAATTCAACAATTTTGTTTGTTAACGAACCCGTTCAAATGAAAGTGCGCCTCATCGGTGAAGATGATTATTTTTTTCGAAAAATCGGAATCACGATTGAAAATTACGCTAAATCTGCGAGCGGTTTCAGCGTAACTTTCCCCATTTTAGACTCACGACCTAAACAAAACCGACACCGCCAAACAAACAAAAAAAACGTTACTAACGGCCATATTGCCTGAAGTCCTCTTACTTGAGGCACTTACCGCACAAAATAAAACATAACATTATCGTACGGCTCTTACAGCCTATCTTCCAAACTCCTTGAAAGCAACCTAAGGTCGTATTCTACCACTAAACACGCCTGTGACTCACGCGATTACAAGATCTAACTTCTTTCTTTAAAAGAACAGAATCACACTTACGGCGCATCTCACAAACTGACAAAACTTCACATTTTCACGTCATGGCAACACTGCATCTGACGGGAACTCGACAACAAAAATGCGTTAGGGCAACACTGCATCTGGAGAGGATATCTGATGTAGCGGCATGGCGTTTTTCCGCAATTTGGTAGAATGTAACTCAATCGCCTCGCCTCTATAGTATGACCCGATGATTTCTCCCGCTGCAAGCACTGCACGGTACCTCTTCGGTATCATATATCTGATATCTCGCAAATTAGATAATACCTCAACGAAACCACATATTTACTAGCACTATAACATATAATTACAAATTATACACAACAATACAATTAATACAGAAGACTACATATACTCGTATGTAGTGTGTTCCATCGGAGTCCACGTATCCTTGTTGGAGCCAACTTGGCTTGGCTTATAGATGTTATATTGTCACCTTGGTGAGGATATTTACCTCTGTAGCGAATGACCATTTAACCCTTTACTCACCTATTACCAATTAAGCTCTTGTTCCCTATTTAACATACACATGTAAACCTGTATAACACATAATACACACACACACCACACACACAAAATGTACAACAAACACACATAAACTATAGAACAACGTTTGCCATTATATATATATGACCGTGTTTTATACTAGTTGTGTTAGGGAACTATACATTCAACATAACAGCTCAACATTCTCTCTATATTCCAGCAACTGTATTTCTTTTCTTTAAATTTAAATTCTTGGGTTAGAGAGACAAAATCAATTTAACCATAGCTTAAGACTCAATATTTACAAGCAAAAAAAATGCAAAACTTAAAATTTAAACTATACTTTTGATAAATATGTTCAACCCGTCTTTTTTCTTTTTAACACAAATAATTTTAATACATTTACAGCGGGATTACGTAACTATCAATACGCGGCGGATTGAAACTTTTTGACAGTTATTTTAAAAATGGCATCGGCTAATACATCATTCACATAATCCGGTGTAAAAGTACGGGAATGAAATCGGCTCAGTGATTGGTTTTCAGCACACACGTGTCGTATACATATACGCACAATACACTCACAAAACCACAGGAATGGCTAAAATTTCCCCTCAAGAAGCACCGGAATGCTAAAAAAGTTGAATGCAATAATCCAACTATTTCAAAGTAATTTGACACAAGACGTCAAAGTATATATATATATATAATACATGTAAATATCGACACCAATACTACTGTAAAGACAGTCATTCCGGTGGAAAGGCACCGGATTATGTGTATGGGTGTGAACTTAGCATAACATTTCAGTTTCGATGATAAGCGAAATGTTTATAATTAGTTTGTATATTGTTGTTTTGAACAAAACAAGTATTGTTGTAATGTATGCATTATTTTAAAAACCATACAATCTGTACTTGACAGGTAAAAATAACCGCGCATTTGAAGGGGAAAATATTCGAATCGGTAATTCTTCGTTCGCTTTTTTAGCCGATGCCAATTAGCGATAGTTGCGATGTTGGTCGATTGAACCAAATGGTTGTTTCGATCGACATTGAACGTTGTCTTTTTTACGTGATCCCGCTGTTAGTCTGCTTTCATATCTTTAGTACTTAACACACCCAACGACTTCCCATTCATGTCCAACAACTCGTAACTACAACTTCCAACTTTCGCTTTCACCCACGCTTTAAACTTACACTTTACATATTTAGGGGACAGTTTTGCAGACATGCCTTTTGCTGCATCGGATAAAACAAAGTTTCCAAACTATTTCCCCCGGCGAGTATGCAATAACCCTACTCCTCAAATCATAACGGTGCTTACCCTTTTCGTAGGCCGCACGCAAATTTTGACTCACAACATTTCGAATTTAACGGAAACGCTCATCTTTGTTTTGGCTGGAGCAATCTAAATCCATCACCGGAATATTATAATCTTTCCCTGACATCATCATGTTTTGACCGTAATTTACAAAATACGAAGAAAGTTTCGTGCTCGATTGAGTAGCTGTGTTCATAGCGCATGAAATCTGCTTCAGATATATATCCCAATCCTTATGATTCCCGTCTTTAGTGTACGCCCTAATCGTCGTCCCAATTGTTTAGTTTGTCACCTCGGCTGCGTTGGCTTGTGGGTGATAGGGAGAAGTTAGCCAAAGTTTTGTTTTAAACTACATTTTTCGGGATTCGATTTACTTTTATTTATTAAGGCCTCATACCACGGATCATTAAAGTTACCAAAAATGGAGACGTCGTCCAAATAAACCGGTCTGGAGAGCGCGTCAGGAACTACCATAAGACGACCTTATCTGTGAACCAGATCCGACTTAACCGTCCTGCAGGATCACGAAGATTTTGCAACCATTGAAGGGATGCATGATCCGTGACTACTGTGAATTTTGCCCCTTCAATATAGGGTCGGAACTTCTCAACAACTTCGGTAATGACCGCCACAATCCCTTTCAGTCGTCTGATACTTCTGTTCAGCGGATGACAACTTTCTGCTAAAGTATGATATCACACACGTTCAGACTCACCCGACCCTTGCAACAACACGGCACCAACCCCAAGATTTCTAAGTAGTAAGATTTCAGTAGTAAGAATCCTCTTGAGTGCTTCGAATGATTCAGCTGCCGCTTCGTTCCATACAAATTTGTTTCGGCCCTTTTTCAACATGTCTGAGAGCGGCGCGGAGCTGATCGATGAGAACTGTGGACGAATGAACCTCCTGTACCAACAAACAACCCCTATCAAACAGAACAGGATAATTGACAATACTTGCTATCTTTTCTGGGTCTGTGTAGGGATTCTTACCGGCCATAGCAAGAAAAAAATCTCTCTTAGCACCGAAATTGTTGATATGACGTCATAC
>JAAAKO020035186.1:0-46168 GCA_010015015.2 Bolitophila cinerea | reverse complement strand
CCCCGTTGACATTCACACAATTTTTTGGTATTTTACCCCGCGATCGCTCACCCCGTCAACACTGACACATTTTTTAATTGTATTTCATACAAAGGTCCTACACCCCGCCGAATTTCGCTCATTTTTTACGAATTTCGTCGCCCGGGCGTTTTGTTACCTTTTTTAAAAGGTTTAATATGAGATGATTTATAATAAAGTATACACCTTCAAAATACGATTTATAACAATCCTCATAATATTTCTGAATTTAATAATTTTCAATGGCATTGTTACACTGTTAATTGTGTGAGGTAAGCGGGCGATGGCGGGGTGAGCGTCCAAAAAAATTAAATTCGTTAAAAATGTGCGAAATTCGGCGGGGTGTAGATCCTTTGTATAAAATACAATTAAAAATGTGTCAGTGTTGGCGGGGTGAGCGACCGCGGGGTAAAATACCAAAAAAATGTGTGAATGTCGATGGAGCGAAATTCCATAAAATCAAATTCTTAAAATTATGTTTCCGTTGTGGTTTTTTCTCTTGTTTAAAATTAAAAGTAGACAACGGGGCCAGCGTCGCCGGGGTAAAATTCCCATCACCACTCCAATAAAAAATTCGTAACATAACCTATAAATATTTATACACACATACAATATTTCTAATTACCAAATCCCACCCTTCGATATAGAGCAACGTCGGCATCAGCTCGTCAAACAGGACTCGGTGATCTCGTTCGCCGACCAACGACGTGGATACCTAACCAAACAAGACTCTGTGATACAGTATCCAGCCTCAAATCGAAGTGGTGATGGTCATCACGTGTCCATTTTGAAAAAGACCGACTCGCAGGGCACCTCGCCCCGAAGGAACATTGAGTTCATAGAACAGTGAGAGAGACAGAGCTATTTTTAACTATACATAACCTACAAAAAAACTATATACATAATTAAATATACGCGTAAGGCAAACCAGACATAATAATAACATAAAAAATAATAATAGTAATACCAAACAAAAAGGATAACTCTGACAAAATACAAAATACAAAATATATATATATACGTACGTTGGATACGCACGCTAGTCTTAAGAGTACTCTAAGTACATAAATAGCATTGGATATTGAATTATTGTCTCTCTAATGTAAGTTGGAAAAAGGTATACATATATATTAGACAACAATAAAAAAATAACAACAAAAACAAAATATATTGAGAAAATGGGCAACTTTACAACATCCCCGGGAGGCTGCGATAGTGTATAGCGTGTTTTCATTTGGGTTAAAAATTTAAATGTATTTTTTTTGGTTTGTTTAGCAAGGACGCATGATCTTGCATAACAAAAGTTTCAAAAACGCGATCGACCCTCGCATCGGGGAACTCCTAGCGTAAAAGTTGCCCATATTTAGCACACACACACACACAAAGACACAAAAACATTGCACCAGCAAAAGATAAATAATATTCATAAACATTTAATTGTTTTTTTTTATATATTGTAGAAAAGATACATCGCATTTTAGATATTTAAAAAACATACATATATGTATGATGTATGTTGTAAGATAAATATATTTTAACATTTATATATACGTTTTATTACAGCAGCGCAGAGCGTTCATTTTGAAATTTTAAAGAACAAAGTATTTTTATAATTACCCTGAATATATATATATATATATAGGTGAACATAACCACACAAAAAAAACACCAATCAACAAATCAAAGTGCACGAATCTATTATCTGTTTTTTTCCCTCCCGAACTATATTGCAAGTGAACATATAGTGCTAGGTTCTCTCTCTCGGTGCAGCGTGATAGGAATTACGACGAAGAAGCATTGAGACAAAGAGCGCAATGAAATTTTAATTTTGAACTTGTTGTTTTGTTAAAAATGTGCGAAAAGCAAAAGTCATGCACGCGCTTTTATATGGATATCAAAATTATACCATAGACATTTAAAAGACCTCTTAATCGCGTTTTTTTGTTTCGCGCAAAATCTCTTGGCGCATTTTCATCTCGCGCTCGTTACATGGCCGACAAGACGCAGGTCGTCAAGCACATAAATTGTACTGCGAAAAGTTTCCTTTTTCTTACAGTATTATATATTGTAACACATCTATTTTAACTGCCAGGTATAAATTGGAATTATTATAAGAATAAAAAAGAAAATAAGATAAATATATTTTTTGCAAATAAACTATAATCGAAAAGAAACCAAAATATACACAAACCTTCAAATATTTTTACCACATGAGCACACACAAACACATCCTTTGAGGTCGAATTAGATTGATCTTTAAAATTAGGTTAAGTTTACGCAGCAAGAAAGTAAGCAAAAGTAAAGCATTTAATAATTTTAACAATAATGTAGAAATATATATATATATATATAGAAAAGATGCTTGTTACACAGATAATGGAGAGAATATATATTTTTATACACAAAATAGACCGCATGTCGGAAAACACACACACACAAACAAAACTTTAAATAAATATTATTTGTGATAAATATTTTAACCTAACCTAAAAGAAATGCCATGTGTATACGCATGTAAAACTTAAAAGCATCACGATAATAAATAGATACATTAATTAATTTATATATATATATTTATATACACTTCTTTGGAACGTGTTTGCGTTGATTTTCTGTAAAATAAATGCATATATGTTTATATTATTTAGTTTTCTAATAGAGTTACATCAAAATGAAGAAAGATGAAATATGATAGTATATCGAAATTTGTACCTAAAAACTTTTTAACGTAATTTTCCTAAGACAGAAAACACAACCCAATTTTATTATTTTGTTTTTCAGTCCTTTACAATTTTATATATACACATTTACATTTACATGTATTGTATTGTATATGTATAAACAAAGTATAGATATATTAACAGTGTACTGCCACACACACACATCATTTTATGGAGAAAAAAAAACTCAAAATCGTTAAACCCTTTCAATAACATTTTTAAAATGATAAATCTACACTTTAAACAAAAGAAAGTTGTATATTACATAAACGACACTCAGAGACTCACTCATACAAACATCACAGATCTTTTAATTCTAAATTTCACTACATTTTTTTTAGGTTATTAAATGAGGTTATGTAGTATATTCATATATTACATACAAAAATGAGATTGCGATTTAGAAACGCGAGACCACGAAAACATTTGTTGTTTGTTGGCTGGCATGAAATTGAAATTTTAAAAATCTCAACATAAAAAAAAACCATCAATACAACAACAACAACAACAACATAATAACCGCCACGCATGATATTCATGATATTCAAAAAATACGTTACAAAACAATTACGTTTAGATATTGTTGTTATTATTGTTGTATTTCATGCCACACCATTTTGTTTATTGCAAATTCAAAAAAAATTGACACAAAAAAAAACTATGACAAAAAGTTACAATTCCAAAACTTTTTTTGTGTTTCCATCTCCATAATTATAATTAGTTTTCAACTGCGGGCATCGATTCAAGTTAAATACTACGTAAATTAAAATGGATATATAAAATTATACAGAAAGTAACACAAATAACACATAACCTAAAAATAGATGTTAAAACCATTTAAAAAAAATAATCATTATTTATATAAAACAAATAAAAACGTAAATAAAAGGCTATAAATTAATACAAACAAAATACACTGAAAAGAAAACGCACTAAAAGTACACAAAAACACATAATAATAAATAATAATAATAATAATATATTAATAATAATATATTATAATTATAATAATAATAATATTACATTATAAATGTTTAGTCATAATGTTTTTAAATTTTATGATTTTTCTGTTAAAAAATTTAGTCGTACACAGCCGTGTGATATTCGGTTAATTTAAAAATATATATATATTCAAAATTGAATCAGAATTTAGAATCTTATTTACCACTGCCGAATGTCATTTAAATGTATACTTTTGCGAAAGGTACATTCAAAATAACAATAATACTTTCAATACACACAAATATTGAAGGTTATGTGTAATATATTTTATATTATTTTAGCATGTTAGCAGAATTTAAAACAACTCACAAAAAATGGCGTAGTCCATGCATTTAAACCAGCGATATTGATCTTGAAATGGCTTTTTTATTGAGTATAGCCTACACAAAATACACTCATAAATTTCGCATTATTTACGAATTCACAAAGTACAAAAAAAAACTATAAAAGTATATGCGATATGATGACATTGACACATGGGAATGCAAAGATGTATGCGTCGTTCTTTTGCTATTTTTCTACATACATTTTTGTAAATTAGAGAAAACAAAAAAAAGTAAATGTAAATAAAATAATAAAATCACAAATAATATTGATGAAAATGCACACTGCACACAACAGAGGAATTGAATTTGAGAAAAGGAGCATTATTTCAAAAACCAGATTAACAACAAATAACTGTAAATACAAATATTGAGTTTTGACAGTGTTAACGGCGAGCGTCATTAGCGCACTTATTGTAAAATGATTTATATTTATATAATATTATAAGAATGCGCTACAGAAGATTGAATCTGAAACGGTCACCTTAAAATATATGTTATATTTATATTAATGAAAATTAGTTATTACTTTGTGTGTTATATAGTTTGACATTTCAATACATAGATGGAGCTTATGTCCGATGACCCATCTGAAAGCACATATCCAGCAAGCAACAGAAAAATATACATAAATAGAGAAAAGCATATCATATTTATTTTGTAGAATCTCAAATGGACAACGTTTATACTATTTAAAATAAATAAACAGATTAATACTATATACTGTACTAAAACATAACCTCACAAATAATCAATATGTCTAGAAGGTGCGCTAATCGCACATAACCGTACATCGTATAGAATATATACAAACAAACAATACTTAACTTTATATGTATAGCTGATGTAATGGGCTTTACGTTAATGATATATAGTTTAAATATAGATAATACACATACAAAAAATAGTCAATTTTCAAAGAATAACTAATAATAAAAAAATACCTATTTGGTAAACGTTGGCTATGCCAAGAATACAAGCAAGAACTAATATTTTTATATTTGACCTTTTAATTATGTGCAATTTTATTAATATAAGTATTTCAAAATAAATTCAACGAAATAATCATTAATATTCATTAATATTCTAACCTACAAAATTTGGTTTGTTTAGCACAGTAACGATTACAAATAAATAACATAACCTCATTTAAACATATGTTACGTATTCGCTTTACGGCCATGCATTGTCTGCCGTTTTCAAATATGACTTTCTTAATGAGTAATTATCCGTGTTCAGAGATAGTAAAGCCCACAATAATTGCTTAATAGAAATATAACATAACCAACAATAAACACAAAAATACTTTGAAATATTATTATAATTTCTATATATGTAAAAAGAATTTAATAAAAATAATAAAACTATATACATACACATGTATTAAATAACATAAACAATAAAAATTGAATATAAAAATATTGTTGTAAAATATTGCAATACACGATTTATAATAATAAATAAAATTGAAAAGAAATATATTTAAATATACAAAACAATATACGTACACTTCTTACAACCAAAACACATACTCACTGTCACTATACACTCACACATATAAGAAATAATAATACATACACACACACACACCACAGAAAAAAACGTACACATAAAAAATAACATAATATAGAAATGAGAATTACTTGACATAATTATATAATAACGATGAGTTCTATTATGGTTAATTTATTTGTTATACGAGCGCTGCAATCAGCACAAAACACTGCAAAATAAGCATAAATATTATTAAGACAGAATTTAGAGGATTATATATGAATATATAAATGAATAAAATGTGTAAATTAAAATATATAGAGTAAATAAAATATCTTTTAAAAGCAAATTGTATTTGTAACTTTATTCGTGGTCGTGACTGTGAAATGTAGATGGTTTGTATATTAATATTAAAAACGACTTTTATTTGTTTTTCAGCAAAGCAGCTGCCGCCTTCGCCTATAATTTTTATCATGACCAATACTATTTTTATATTAAAACAAGTATTATTATTATTAATCAAAATATTAAGAAAAACGTTAAAAGATATAATATATTTACATAAAATCAGGTGAACGCACTCTCATACGAAATTCAAAAATTGTATGTCAAAAGTCATAACAATTGTATTCGTTACAGTTGGTAGCCATGCTGTTTATGCGCGCGCTCTCACTCCACACTGCCACTCTCTCGTCCGTCGCGCAACGCGGAACGCGCGCACCGGGAAGATAAAAACTTGTTGCACACGGTCAATAACAAAACTCAAACCAAAACAAACATTTTTGGGATTTCGGACGTCTTGACGTTCTGACTGATTCCATGCACAATATCCGACATTAGTTCCGAAGTGCCAGCAACGAATGACAACATCGAAATGATGGAGGAGGATGACTTCAATGTGAACTTCTCGAAAGTTTCACAGAACTTGATTCTGTCGCTGCAGCACGTCATCGATCGCATTGTTCCCGCTCACCTGGAACACGTTCTGACCATGATCACACAAAATCTTTTGTTTGACGAGCCTGGCATCTATTTCGGTAGTATTGATGTGAATGCTGCTGACAATCGACCGGCACAGTCTGCCATTAGTATGTGGCTAATCAATGAGGTTCTATACGTGTCTAGCAGCTATAAATATGGACGGTAAAAAAAGCTATATTCTCATATGCAATGCAACTAAAGGTAATATTATGATTCCTTCCAGACTTAAGACACTCCTGTGCACGCTACAAAGCGAAATGCTGTGCGCTAGCTATCTCAAACAGAACTGGCTATTTCTGCAAATGGCTGAGAAATTTATCGAACTCGCCAAGCTGCTGGCCCACGAAGCAGACTTGACAAAGACCCTAACCGTAAAGCTATTCTGTACGAATGACTTCGATCTGAACACATACGAGCCGACGTGCACCTATCACCCAATCGACATTATCAACACGGAAGCTCTACACTATGTGGCCGGCAATAACATGAAGTTATTAACGCAGATTGCTGAGCTTGCAGTGGACACTAATCCCGAATTGGTGCGAGACTGCAACGAGGCTGTTCTCTTGTCTATGCGCTTCTTGCCGCTGAAGCTAAAAATCTACGGCGTACAGTATTTCACAAAGCTTTTTCGGGCCACAAATAATACCGATGACCTTCTGGATCTGGCGTACTTCCAGAGAATCGTTCAGTTTGTTTTCAAATCCGTGCAGTTTGTTATGGACACTCACGAGAGCTGGGAAAGCGCTGATGTAGTACTACAATTATTCGTTGCGTTTTCGTATTTTTTAGAGCAACCAATTACAGTTAAAGCCTGTGAACAAGCTGCTAGTGAACTGTTCGGGCAAGCCACTCAGTTGTGTGTCGCTTTAATTGGCTCGAATTCTGGCAGCGCTGAGCACAGGGAAGCTCATGAGCGCGTATTGTGTTGTGCTTTTAAATTTCTGCGATTGATAATGCAGGACACAGACGAGACAACTGCATTGCCGGAATCTGTGCTGAAAACTCTACACGTGTTCCCTGAATCGCAGCCGCTGCTTCAACTTTGTCTTTTGCGTAGCCTGCAGGCGAAAAACCCATCTCCGGTTCAGCATTGCACAGATATTCTACAAAATTGCTTGGAAGCATTGCGATCCAGCATAGATGGGACTATTTTTCTGAGTAAGTATTTTTCTCTTATTTCTACATATTCTAAATTTTGCCTTGCTCTTGCAGAACATTTAAGCGTCCTGATAAGTTTGCTAGAGACAGCAAATACGATCGAGTATGAGTATACTTTGTGGCACCAGCGCCAGCACCTCTTGGCACATGAAGACATCATCGAGTGTAATGTGTGCTCACTTACACCCGAAAGTGAACCCCGTCAAGAGATTCAATTTTTCGATCGGGTTTTGCACATGAACACAGACATACCAATCAATCTATTCCACGACTTTAAATCCCTCGTTAATAAATTTCTCGATACAATCACTAAGAGTAATTGCCTCAAACCAAAGACAATTGAAATTTCTACAATTGTTAATGCTCTAATGGTGGCTGCTACGAAACTCTGGAGCATATCTGCGTGCCGACTGATACCGGCTGATCTTCAGCACCGCGTTTTACTGATGGTGTTCGGAACATTCTTACAAGACAGTGAAACATACCACAATTACAAATTAAACTTTCCCGGCTTGTCGCAACTGCTAAACACTCCAGACATGATCTTAGTTCAGGCTCAGCATAATAACAATCAACTTGAGCACATTCTAGGCGTAAACGATGATAACCTAAAGTTCCACACCGACTGGCAAAGTATGATTCATGTGCTGACCCAGTGCACTAATGCAGATACCTTTCGACCAGAGCTTTCGTTACACTACACAGCACTGGGTATTTGTGACATAAATCGTCTGCCACAGCTTATCGATTTGCAAAATTCAGATTTACAAAAACTTGCAGCGTTCTCAAACGCATTAAAATCTTTGCTTTGTCTGGCCTCTGGACAAGCCCACCTCGTGCGTGTGCAAAAGAACAACATCACCAGCTACACAGTACTGTGTCGACACTGTGACAATGTGCATGAAGATCATTTTACGCATCGGGACACAGGACTGCAAACCAAACTGTTTGAAATAAACGGTATTATTGTACCGCAAAAACACGAGCGAAGCTCTACGAATTCATTCGGACGCCTAGCCATAAGATTCTTAGAACTCTTCAAGTCCGACAGCTCTGCCGTTCGTGTGAACATGCTGGAATGCCTAAGCACATTTATAGTGCACTGTCCTGCGATGACATGCCTGCCAAACAACTGCACACTGTGGACACCGATATTCAATGACACCGCTTTCGAGGTGCGCATTCGACTCATCCCGAAGGTACAACAATTTTTGACTGTTCTTCACAATGCCCGACTGGACGCAGAAGACCTTCAGAGAGTACTGCTCGAGATACAGCAACATATTCTGAAAGCTGTGACCGGATCGCTGCTCGTGGCAGACGTTGTAATGCAGACGTGTTCGTTGGATCTGCTCACAAAGTTCGGAAGTTCAACGTTGTTGAGCAAGAAAATGTGGGTGGATACCTTTCGGATGTATATTTTCTTTATGATTAATCGTTTGTCAGAGGTGGCACGTGCTGCGGTATTGGCCGCTGCTGAGGTATGCGCTGCGCACGGGTCGACACCCTTGGAAGTTGCACAGGAGTACAATTATCGTGTGTTCAAGGACATTGTCCGGCTTGCCGTTGCCTCGTATCTGATGCATAAATTCGGACCCGAGGCACTTTTTTATCATGTGAGTACAGAGAAAGTATACATATAGAACTTATTTTTTTAATTCTATAATCAATTCAAATCTTCCCCCCCCCCACAGGTCAGCAGTCTACTGGGATGCAAACATGTACGGCGTGATTTCATTCCAAAATACTTTATGAGCATCGTGGTGCTTATGGTTCCGTGGTGTGCTGAGGTAAGAGTGTACATTATACCCTCCTTTTTTATCTGCGAATCCTAATCTCATAACTTAGTATCGAAACAGCAAGAAACTTCTGGATGATGTGTGTGCGTTGCGTGACTTTGATGTGCCACATTCGCTGCGGATCGCATTCCTGCGGCTGTACATTTATTTGCATTTCAACGAGACGCCCACGAAGAAGAAGGTGTGCATGGACTTTATTATCGAGCATTCCGGTGGAAAAACCGTGCGCCAGCTTCTCAACCATGACGTTCGAGTAAGTTCGAGCGTGATGATGATCTTTGATCTATCGAGTATTATTATTATATTTGTGAATCGTTAGCGTCTAGGGTATCTTTATTAGTCGGAATGTTGGAAGGTTATCTGCGTTGATGCTTTTGGTTTGAGTAGATTTCGTAAATTTGGTGGACTCGGCACCATATTTGTGTGGTCGGTGTCAATTCGGATATATTTGTAATGAAGTCTTTCCAATTTCTTCCTTTTAAAGTCGAAATCTAAATAATTTACCGGGTTTCTCGGAAATTTAACCAATGTTAGCTCTGCCTAAATATTCAGACTTTTTGGCATGGTTTGAGGTACAGAGAAGAGTATACAGACGACTATCTCTTTTTCATTTTCATTATTGGTTTCGTGCAGCTTTTTAAAATAACATTTTATCAGACGATGAAAACCTAAGAATTTATACATTTTAAATTTGAAAGAATTATTGTCATTAAAATAGTTCTATGAGCTCTCCAACTTTTCAAAGACTCACAATAATCCATCTCTGAATTACAGAAAACCGTTTCCGAAATCCTTGTGCACTACCACAAAGACCCTGAGTTCGTGATGGACACGTTTCGGTGTATGCTGTGCGAGCCCAGCGATCCCACGATGTCCATTGCACACATTGCTGACTACATTGTAACGCGATTCCTTGGCGTGCTTACAAGTTTCGGTCACATCATCATCGGCAGTGACATCGAGACAGACCTGAAACGTGACACATTGCTGAGCATGGGCGAAATATTGCGATTCATTGGCTCGGAACGTGTCACACCGTTTCGATTCAAAATTCTGGCCGTTTTGCGATCGGTTCTGACCCAGAAACAGGACGACCTTCGTGCGGTATGCGTGCTCGTCTGGAATATATTCATACATACCGTTGAGGTTAACGCTCTCGGACCGCTGCTGAGTATCATTGTTGTGTCACTGAAACCATTGCTGGCAACACACGCGGACGAAGTTAACGAAATGCTACGCTATCTTATCATAGAGAACGGAAGTCTGCTGAGTCTACACTTGTCTGATTTGTTCTTTATCGAGGACACCAGCGTTTCAGAGGAACTAAAGCAATTTGTGGCCAAGCAATCGGACAATGTGCGTACGCCAGACACATTTCTAGCCAAATTCCAATTGTACTCGAAGCATGTGCACCACGAGAACGTGGACGTACGAATTTACGGTATCAAGTATCTGAGTCAGCTGTTCGAACAGCACCGCAGAGATCTTAACGAGATGATCGTTGGTCAGCTACAAATGAATCCAATGATTGAGGATCTGCTGGATACGCTGATGGCATGCTGTAAACAGATCGATGTGCCATTGCAAGTGGCCGCTGGTCTATGCCTGGGACGTCTGGGTGCCGTTGAGCCTAGTCTGTTGCCACCGAACTACGCACCTCAGACTGAATTTACGCTCAGCATTCATACGGATGAGTTTGCCATCATGGCATTGTCGGATTTGTGTCGAGCGTATCAGTGTCAAAAGGATACAACGCACGTGGACTACTTCTCGTTGGCCATTCAGGAGATTTTGCTAGAGCGTAACGTCGATCCGAAGAAGAAGAGTAAGATGAACGTGTGGAACGCAATTCCGGAACGAATGCGTCAGTTGATGGAGCCACTGTTAACGTCATGCTACACCTCAATGGGTGGAGATCGTGTGCGTACTAACGTGCATCCGCTGTTTAAAAATACTCGGAACCATACGTTTGAAGCTTGGTCGTACGCCTGGGCCGAGTCTTTGATGAACGGTATCGTGGACACTAACACCAAACACCTACTAAGCTCACTAAAATACAGCATCAAGATCGATTCGAAGCTACAGTCTATGTTCTTTCCGTACATCCTATTGCATGCATTGCTGTCTGGCACTCCAGAAACAATTACCCGGATTAAGGAGGAACTGTCCAATGTGTTCGATGCATTGCAAACACAGACCAGCAAAACAATGGCACCGGATAAACAAAAACCAGGCAATCTGCCGCACGTCGACGTAACGATGAAGTGTGCCAAACTGGGATTTGTTCAAATGGATTTTCTCGATCGATGGATGCGACAATGGACCAAAGAGTCTACGGTGGACGATGGCTTTCGTACGGTCAAACAGTTCTACGAGAGCTTCAACAAAAAATACGTTGCTGAATTAAATTTTGCCTGTGGCGAGTATGCACGAGCCTTGTCCTACCTGGAATCGTATATTGAAGAGTGTCCGGATCAACGTCAACAGCAAGAGCTCTCTTTTCTAGCGCAAATCTTTGCTGAACTTATGGATTCAGACTCACTAGAAGGAGCACTCAGTGCAAAGGACAGCAAACAGTCATTGTCCGAACAGATACTTGTGAACAATGTTACGGGTCGTCTACACGATTCCAGTGTGTCGTTCGAGCGTATGATGCAGCTGGGCGAGATCACCGAGACAAACGTCCTTGATATGATGCAGTGTTACCTTGGCCTGGATCAACCTCAAACGGCACTGGTGATCGCAGAAGGACTAATGAAGCAGATGCACGATAAGAACATCGATGCACTGTTACAGGCCAGTGCAGAGCCACTTTGGCGACTCGGACGATTCGAAGAGCTCGATCAGTTTTTGGAGGATACCCAGACACGTGACAGTGAAGCGTGGGGTGTACGTTGTGGTCAGGCTTTGCTAAGTTTTCGTAAAGAGAATACCGGTGGTGAAGAGTTTGCTAGCGAAATCGAACGCTGTCGTTTAACTGTTCTAAAACAATTCCAGGTAGCCGGTGATGATGAGCAGATCTCGTACGACAAAGTCTATCCGTACGTGATGAAATTACACCTAATCTCTGAACTGGAAACCGTTCAGGTTGTTGTGGGAAATATCGATGAAACAACCAGCATTGCACAGGCAGCCGAATCTTTGCGCAAACTGTTCCAGGAATGGGATGCACGCCTGAAAATTCTACAGCCCACATCGAGAATAATTGAACCGGTTCTGTGCCTGCGTCGCATTATTCTCACAGAGGCAAAGCGTAAGATTGACAATGGGACCGTGAGCGCAGCCGTACGCAACCGTTCGACAGATCTGATCCAGGAGTACATTGGACAGTCGTTGATTACGAGTATTGAGCTTGCACGTAATGCAGAGAAACATCAGCAGGCACAGTTGTTTATATTAAAAGCCGAAGACTACCAGCCACCGAATCTGTTTATCGAGAAGGCGAAATTATTGTGGACCAAAGGCAAGGCGGCCAGTAGTCTTAAGGTACTCGAACAGGGTATCCAACTGTTGAAACTGACAAACTCCCAGGATAAGCTACTTATAGCGGAAGCTAAATTCCTGGTAGCCACGTATAATGCTGAGTCCATGAACACAAACACCGATGATAACACAAAGATCTTTAAAGCAGCGATTACGGCATTGCCAGAGTCTGAGAAATGTCTGGTTAGCTATGCACAGTATCTAGATAAAGTATTTGCAGCAATGCCCGTGGAAGAGCAGAAGAAGCCACGTGGCAATGACCTTCAGCAAGAGATCATGACCAATTATGGCAAGTCAATGATGTATGGGTGTCAGTATATAAATCAGTCTATGCCACGGCTGCTGAGTATCTGGCTAGACTTTACGGGAAAGTCTGGCTCACTGGCCGAGGAGAACGGAAGGCGTGTAGCGAAAAACATGAACATGATTGTGGACCGGTTGTCCGTGAAGTTACCAGTGTTTATCTTCTTTACAGCCTTTTCGCAGCTGGTCAGTCGGATTGCGCATCCATCGACAGAGGTGTACGCCGTTCTGAAGACGATTATCATCAAGTTGATTCTGAACTTTCCACAACAATCGATGTGGATGATATTGAGTGTGTACAAGAGCTCATATCCAAGTCGTGTGCGGCGCTGCAAGGAGATATTCAGTGATCCCCGTCTGGCAGATCGTAGTATTCAGAAATTAATCACTGATTTTAATTCACTGGCCGAACGTATGATTGAGCTGACCAACATGGATCTGGGCAGCACTCGTGTTTTGCAGTTCTCCATCCAGCAGGTGTATCCACAAATCTTGAAACTTTTTGCAGATAAACAATTTGCAGGCATCCTGATGCCAAGCGAGAAATTCATGAGACCCGTTCTGCCGTCGGTGGCTGAGCGCAACAAATCAGTGGCCAGTTTTAATGCGTTCCCAAACAATGCTGTGTACATAGAAGGTATTGAAGATAAGATTACCGTACTGACGTCACTGCAGCGGCCGAAGCGTGTCACGCTCATCGGAACCGATGGCCGAACCTACGATATTATGATGAAGCCCAAGGATGACCTGCGCAAAGACTTTCGCTTGATGGAGTTTAACGGAATCGTAAAGCAGTACCTGCGTGAAGATCCGGATGCCCGTAAGCTGCGTCTTTACATTCGTACGTACATGGTAACGCCATTAAATGAGGAGTGCGGAATACTTGAGTGGGTTCCTAATCTGCAGCCGTTCCGACAGATTATGAATGGTTAGTATTCAGTTAATTATTCACTTGTGTTTAATTAAAAATAAATTACTCTTATTTCAGCCATTTACAAAGAACGCAATCTTGGACTGAGCTCACGCGAGATCAAAAGCTACATGTGCCATAAATTGGATCCGATCGAGAAGAAACGTGACATATTCTTGAACAAAATGCTACACAATCATCCGCCGTTGTTCTCAGAGTGGTTTAAGGAGCGCTTTACGACGCCGCACAACTGGTATCAGGCACGCAGCTCGTACATTCGAACGACGGCCGTCATTTCAGTGGTGGGTTACATTCTGGGTCTGGGCGATCGACACGGTGAGAACGTACTTTACGACACCACGAACGGGGACACAGTGCACGTGGACTTCAATTGTCTGTTCAACAAGGCCGAAACATTCGATGTACCCGAACTGGTACCTTTTCGGCTTACGCATAACATGGTGCACGCCATGGGACCGCTGGGCGTCGAGGGTCTATTCCGCAAATGCTCGGTGATCACAATGAAAGTGCTGCAGACTCAGATCTATACGCTGATGTCGGTGCTACGGCCGTTTGTGTACGATCCGTTGGTCAGCTGGAGTAGGACCATTGTCAAGGTGGATGGACGCAGCGAACGCACAGACCCGCAGGCCATGGACAATGTGCTGCACATCGAGGAGCGCCTGAAGGGATTCGTGAGTATTTAAGTTGATGTAATTGTAAACTGGTCTGAAATTGTCGGTATTTTGTCATAGGTTAAAATCAAAGGCGTCAAATCGAACATGGCATTGTCTACGGAGGGTGTGCTGAACCACTGCATTGCCGAGGCCATGGAGATCGACCGACTGGCCAGTATGTACATTGGCTGGGGTGCGTATCTGTAAAACCTTGTCACATCTCAGTAATTATTATAAATATTTTAAAATTCCACAATTCAGCAAACAGTCACTTTTATAACATTTATAAAAAATATATTTTATTTTTTTTAGATTTTGCTGTTTCATATTTGAAACTTTATATACAAATATAAATCTATACAGAAAAGCTATAAACATAGAGATATATAAGATATATATATATTCATTTTGTTTCAATATGGCACTTTAAAAACTATAGTTTCATATTTATGTATCTCTACGTCGGCACACACGCACACATACAAATAATGGAAGAAGTATAACACATTCTTTTCAGATGATAAACATATATGTAGGTGTGTGCGTGCGTGTGTGTTGATTCCTTAGCTTATATCATATTAGTCTATATGATTAATATGCTTTTATTCTTGTTTTTGTGTTTGTGTGTAAATTGAGTACCGAAAACGGATAAAGGCAGATTTTTAATTGTACATTTATAAGTTTTTTTTGATTCGATAATGCCCGTTTTTAAATTTTGGGTGAATATGTCCGCACCAATCACACAATATTGTTAAGTGGGATGGAGTTGGGGGAGGGTTTGTGTATAAAATATGTACAAAATATATTCATATATATATATATATATATATATAGGTTTTAGCACAGTCTACAGATTAAAATATAAACATATAATTGATCATGGATGGGTGTGTGTTTTTTCATCTAGTGAGTCTGAATAGTAACCAATTTTTAAAGATATGTAAAAATTTAAAATTATAAATAAGCTAGCGAACAATAACAATGATTAAAAATTAAAGTGTATCTAATTCTTAGATAACAACAACAGTATTTATATACTATACCCTATTATAAACTAAACTACTATAAATTTATATACTACTATCAAAATATATTCTACTAACAAGACTAACAAAAAATAAATATAAATATATATATGTCGATATTAGGTTCCTTAAGGCTATAGCAGCGTTATAGTGTACATACACAGAGTTACAATTATTATTGTGTAGTTTTTTGTTACGAAATATAAAAATATATTAATTTTTTAACTAATTGTGTTCTTTTTTCGTTTGTTCTCGTCAAGTGCGTAAAATTACGTTGGCAAGATTCGATATTACATTAGCTTAGCTATACGAACTGTTTTTTATATATATAATTGTGCAATTACGTGATTAGAGTAATTGCTGAGCTACCTGTGTTTAAATATGTATATGTGTTATTTTTTAGCAAGCATTCGTGTCGTGGTGATAGTGAGTGGTGGGATGGAGCATATAGGACAACTCCCGACGGTTATTGAGACAGTCCAAATAGTTTTAAAGCATTGAAGGCGGTGGCGAGTGCAACTTCGCCCGGTGTTTTTTCCATGAAAGCCGCTATCATTTCGACGATTGCGGGCAAGCTGCAGGGTTCGTTTCGTTGGAAGGTACAGTATCTGAAAATAGGATAAATCATTGGTAATGTTAAATATCTTAAACACAGTTCATTAATTCAGCTTCTGCTAATTTTATTTGCTAACGTTCAATATTTGTCTGTTTCGTCTTCTTTTTAACAAAGACACAAAGCGGAGAGAGATAAAATACATTATGGGACATTTTTACAAAGGATATTTTTCCTGTCACAGATATTCTTTGGGATCTGATTTCAGTTGGGTTCCAGCTTTATATGAAGATTTTTGTTTTCTCGAACAATAATCATTCTGTTTTAATATTAATGATATTTTAAAAATTATTAATTAATTAACTTAGTTAAAAATAGATAGATATATAAAGGTAGGATAAAGTTTAATTTATTGGACATTTAGTGAGTAAGACTAATCCCAATTTCCTTTAATGCAGAAAAACCTAACAAAAAATGCAGAAAAACCTAACAATTGCCCAATATCAAAATAATGAGGATACATTTTTTTTTAAATCCTCTCAACTAATGATAGAGAACTCAACAAATACATAGCCTTAAAGAGATCATAGGTTTAATGTGTTATACCTATATTTATAGATGATTTAAACTTTAATTGGATTCTGTTAGATAAACAATTGCTCTGAAATTCGAACATTTGTTATTATTTACACAAAACTTAAAATAAATGTTTTTAAAAAAAATCTGCTGAAAATAGTAAAAATCATAGGTTATTCTAAAATAAACCCATTCACCAAACTAACGCAGGCATTATAAATAAATTACCTGTACCTGAGTACCTTTTATGCCAAAATAAAAAATAAAAATATAAAACACGATGAGGTAATTGGAAAGCTGATTTAAAATAATGTAATGCAAAACGCCACTAAAAAATTAATTAATTGTTTCATCTCAACAATCACAGCAAGCAACCGCACTGCCAAAATGCAAATGCATTCACTGTGCCAAGATGCGTCGCGTAACCAGGTTAACAACCGCCGAGGGCACGAATTAAAAAAAAAATCGCCGAAAAAACGAGTATGTAACAACACTTTCACCACAATTACCTGTGTAAGAACATCAGCGATCGCTCGGTGATGCCGGTTTTGACGTGCTGCGGCAGCTTCGAGGCTCTGGTGTTTGGGTACATGAACGGTGAGTCCGTTTCGACCAAAAGTCTGGACAGTGGCAGGATTCCGGTTTCGAGTAGTTTTCGAACGCCTGTGTCGGACTTATCCTACGAGAGACAAAAATGAAAAAACGGTTTAAATTTAAATCTCGACCGAAAGTAAATACACGACATACTTTACAAAGATATCCAGTGAAACCGAGATAATAGCCACGGTCCAGGTACTTGATTGCTTCTTCGGTGCTGCCCATAAACCCTCGCACCACGATCTGCGTAACGGCTGGATATCTAAAATATAAATAAACTGATAAATTAAAATCTCCGAAGCATCACACAAAGCGATTGTATTATACGTACTTGCTAAGTATTTCCAAGACGTCCTCCTGCGCAGATCGTTCGTGTATGAGCAGCGGTTTGTCCAGACTACTGGCCAGTCGGATTTGTTTCTCGAATATTTCTTTTTGCACATCTGGCTCGGAGAAATCACGCTGATAGTCGAGACCGCACGGACCGATAGCAACACACTCGGGTGCCTGTGCTATCGTCTCAAACTCCAACCAACTGCTCGGCTCTTCGATTATGGATTTTGAGTCATGCGGATGAATTCCTAAAATACATAAAAAAATCGTACATTATTTAAAAGTGGCCAAATATTTGTGAGTATAACAAACCAGCTGTGGAGTAGATCATGCCCGGGTAGATTCGGGACAGACGCAAAGCTTCTTTGCTGGACTTGACACTCGTGCCTGGCACCATTATTTTCTTGACCCCTAAAACAAATAAAGATAGTAAATTATTAACACAGACGAAAACATATATAAAATATATCAATATATATTTGTATCTTTTTGTGTGTAATGTGTATCCTCCCGTTTGTTTGGCAATCTCCCAGCAATTTATCAATCTCTAATACGATTCGATTTTCCTTCATACATATATATTTTGCTCACAAACATTTTCCAACACATTCCAACACAATCTCTCTGATTCTCTGTTTTGGTACAGCAATTTCTATAAATACATTCGTGACGCTGCCGCCTCAGACAGCCGCAAAACCAGCGCTCTGCTGCTGCGCCAATTGCAATTAACAAAAAAGGAAAATTGAGTAATGGCCTAAATTAATCTATATACGCATAATGATCACGGCGCCAAGTGCGCGAACACATGAAAACTATATATATATATACTTTGTTCGTTAGTTTAACTTTGCTTGATGAATGAATCCATATTAAATTGATTTAACCGCAGAGTTGATCACTAAACTTCACTGACCTGCATCTTGGGCACGCTGCATCACCGAGTCCAGGTCTCGACTGTACTTTTTGTTGGTCAGATTGGCTCCAGCATCAATAACAATGAGATTCTCGTAGCAGTGCTTCATCTCCTCGGAGTTATTGTCGAAATCGGCCATAGTGTTGGGTGTTGGTAATGGGATTCGTGTTTGGTCTGTTCCTTGTTCAGTACGCACTTTGCACTCTCTAGTTTCGGTATTGGGTTAGTGTGTTTCGAATTAGATAAATACTAAGTTATGAGCCAGATGTGTGTTGTTAGTGTATGTGTGCAGAAATGTCAACGAGAACAAGTCCACTGATGCGATCTGTGATGATGAATGAATGTCAATATGTATATGAATGTGTATATGGGTTTTTTGCTCTGTGTCAAATAAGAAAAGTGAAAGATTTGTATCTCGCTCGCGCTCATGCAGCACCGTTAGGTTGGCGTTCCGGAGTGTCGGTTGGCAACTTTATGCGCTTATCAGCTGTTTATTCTTTTTTTGCTTCGCTCTTTCTTATACAACCAAATGTATATCTCCCTCTTCTCTTACGTCAACTCAGCTGAACACGCTGTTGTTGTTGTATGTTGTTACCAGTTACCTTGTGGCTTGTGTCAGTTTTGCGATAACCTAATCGCGGTTGATTTTAGTTAATTTAATTTAAATATATATATATATATAAAATAATATTATTTAGTAAACAATGGACAAGTTAGTACAGTATGTTATCGTGCGTGGAGACTTGATCAAAACACTGAATTGGCCACTCGGAGCTGTGATAGCACAATGTGCGCACGCCACCACTGCCGCCGGACATTTGTTCCGGGATGATCCCGAAACGCAGGCCTATTTCGCCGATCTGGACAATATGCACAAAGTTGTGCTAGAGGTATGTTGTGTTTTGATGGTCCTTTAAGTCAGCTTTCTTATGTTAGGATACTTTTTGAGAGGGAAAATTAAAGGTCATCATCATATTGACAAAAATCACCTCCAAACAATATTCACGGTTTTCAACCCAATTAAAACATGTTTTTCGTTTCGTTAATGCCTTCACATACATTTACTTCCTTTGCAACCCTCCGATGCACATTTTCTGCAACATTCAATAGCTAATGCATTTCGGTACCTATTGTTTAGATACCGGTTCGCATCCCTTGTCACTTACATTCTCACCCTAAATATATATGCTTATGTACAAACACATATAATTCATTTAAAATTCGATATTTTCCCACACACACACAAAGTTATAATACAAAATCTCTTCCCCGTTTATTTTTCTCAGGCCGTCGACGAAAAAACGCTACAAAAACTAAGCGCCAAACTGACCGAGAACGACATCAAGCACAAGATGTGGATTGAGATGCCCGAGAATACGCCCACATGCATTGCCATCAAACCGTACGCCAAGCAAACAGTGCATCCGTTCGTAAAGAATCTCAAACTATACAAATAAAGAATAAACATAAAATTTTGTACTTGAATTAAAAAAATGTGTATTAAAAATAATATAATATTCTCAAAATCAAATACAATACACAGAATTACTCTCTAACTAACAACAAATTTGATTAAATATATAGTGTAATAATTAAATATTCAATGGTGTTTTTGTTTAGAAGACGCCACTCGTCGAGGACAGACTGGAACTGTTGGCCAGCGCTGAGTTGTTCGGTGCGTTCGATGTATTCATAAATTTGTTCTTCTTCACCTTGGCCAATTTGCAGGAGTTCACAGAGGCGGCGAAACGCAGCGACTTTACCGATTCAACGAAACAATCTTGGAACGGAGCCACATTGATGAACATCAATGTCTTTGAGTTACCGCCCAGGCACGGCATCAGCAGATGTGTCAGTTTTGAGTTACGATACGGAATGTGCTCCTGTCGCTGGAGCAATGCCATTATGACGTTCGTCAATTCACTCAGGGATTTGTTGATCTTCTTGGTTTCTTCCATGCGAACACTGGTCTTTGGGCTTTCGGAACCAGCTAAATCGACAAGATTTATTGTACCTACACACGTTTCGTTCTTGTCCAAATGTGTGCCGATCAACTGGAGTCGGGTGACGGCATGCGAACGTGACGAACGTTCGTTGCCCACCGTCGAGGCGGTGGCACGATTTGATTTTGCCATAACCATAAGTTCACGTAGCTTCGAGGCACTGTGTACGGTTACTTCGGTTATGTTTGATACATAAATATCTGTGGGATTCTTAGCGCTAACCATGCGAATGTCCATGTCCTTGGCTTCGTTGCTGAGCAGATCGTAAAGTACTTCGTTATAGATCTCCAAAAATGTAACACGAATCTCGTAGGTCCATCCGAGGCGTTTGTAGTTTTTCACACAATCGAACAGCAGATCTACGGTACGTGGAATAATACCAATCTCCGATGGGATACCGTCCATTGTGAACGTTTTTCCACTGCCCGTCTGACCATACGCAAAAATACACACATTATATCCATCGAGTGCTGACTGAATCAAAGGTGACACCAACTCGAAGATCTCGTCTTGTGATGAACGCGGATGAAACACTTGGTCAAAGTTAAAGTCATGTTTAGCAGACTTCTTGGCACCGCCCACCACAAAGTCATTCGTGCTGATCTCCAGTGATGTCTCATCATAGTAGTTCCAACCGCAAATCAATCGATCCTCCTCGGACGGCAATGGTGGCCGTACTCGACAGAACACTCGAATGTTTCCGCGCAGATCCATGACAGCATTATGCAGTTCTTTGCGCTCGATATTCGATTTGAACAGAAGTTCTCGATGCTCGGTCAGCTCTTTGGTCATATACGTGTTCTCAGCCACCAGTGTGCCCGTTTTCTCTTTCAGTTCGTCCAGTTCGGTGCGCATCGAAACATTCTCGGTGCTCAATTCTTCACACTTTGCTTTTGTCGTTTTCAGGTCCTGTGTCTTATCGCTGAGACTTTTTGTGATTGCCTCAATCTTTAGTTCGTCCGCTTTGTGCTGGCGTATCTTGCACTCGAGATCAGATCGTACGTTCTTTAGCTCACCCGTTAACTTGAACAACTGATTCTGGCTTTCTTCGAACTGCTCGGGTAATGAGTCCAATGTCTGTATTTGCTCTTGGCATGCATCGAATTTATCTTTTAGCACTTTGTGACGATCTTGGAGATCAGCGAAACGTGCTTTGTAGTCGTACGCAGGAATACGCTTGGCCGCTGATTTTGGTGCTGCAGCTGCAGGTTTGGTGCGTGACGCTGCTGCTGCTGTTGTTGTTGTGGTGGCTGGTCTCGTCGATGGAACGGCCACACGAACTGTGCCAATAGTACCAGTAGGCTTCGTTACTACTTTCGGTCTCGCAAGCGGCACAGAAGCAGCACTACGCAGAGCTGCGAATGTACTGGTTTTGCACATCTTAGCGGGAATTGATTCTAGAGCTCCAGGTCCAGGCCGTTTCATGGGTCGCATGTGTTCACGCAAATCGCAAGCGGATCGACTTCGACGCAGCTTTGCCCGATCTCCCATGCCGCCGGCAGGTTTGTTGCCGAATTCCGGTGATGCAGCACGTTTACGAATTTCACTAGGCATATTTGTTAGGTTTCGCGTCAGCGGCATTCGTGGGGCTATGCCGACAGCATTACTTTTGATAGCTCCGCCGATGCCACCGTTACAGACTAATCGGTCACTGGGAACTAATGCACGTACAACACCCGGACGTTTCAATCCGCTGGGCTTTGGAAGTCGAGATTCCATTATGGTGTTTTGTGCGAAGAACTGGTGTATTTTTAATTTTATGAAGACCGAACCGCGACCGTTACGTATAAATAGCTGTTTATACTTTTGAGTTTTAAATCGAATGAGGAATACTGACAGTTGTGTGTTATTTGGTGTTGCACGATGATGATTGTCGATAAGTTGAGCCGACGCAATTTTAAATTGTATTTTAAATTGTCTGTGGCTTATCTCGATATTAAAAAATAAATATTTGAAATATCTCTCAAAAAGACGTAGAACGGCAGTTTTTTAAAATCTATTTAAAGATTTTTAGTGATTTGTATTTCGAATGAGGAGTAAGATATTTAATTCGATAGTTTTAGTGTATACCTTTTTATCCATATTGCTATGCTTTTGCAGTTCCTACATATTCTTTATAAAATACAGTTTAAAATTGTCAAACTTATTTTTATCTTTTCTTTTTATTTGCTAGGTGGTGAATATAACTACAAGTTTAATAAAAAATAGGTATTTTCTCTTCCTTTAAACCACAAAAGGATATTTTGTCGAAAAAGGGTGCAGAATCTTATTATTAACAATTTAAAATTGTTATGTTTTTTTGGTTTGTGAAGAATAAAGGGAAAAAAATGCATAGAGAATTTGTGGGGTAGAACCTTCCACCAAACCACATATTTTTTTGGAAAATTATAAAAAAGACAAATCAAAAAATGAACTATGAGTTTTGTAAAAAATATAATTATTGTAAAATTACATAATTATAATTATTGACATAACAAAAAAACACAAGTAAACATATCTCTTCATCTGGCAGCACAAACTTATCGTTTGCAAAGTTCCAGTTCAGTGACCGTTTGTTCATCAACCTCCATTCATCCTTGCACACACACAGTAAACGTCACAAGAACGAACTCACATACATATTTTTTTTTCATTTACTTCGATTCGAATTTTACGGTGCCCTCTGCTCTTGATCTTGGTGCCCACGGTCGCGAAATACTAAGCCACCACACGTCGTTCACGAAATAATCATTCAACACACCACGCCAACATGTTGTCAAGTGTGCGTTTAGCTTCGCGAAGAGCCTTCTCGACGACCAAGAGTGTGGGTGCCCAGACACTGGCGGTGCGCGATGCCCTCAACCAGGCCATGAATGAGGAAATGGAACGGGACGAACGTGTCTTCATTCTCGGCGAAGAGGTTGCCCAGTACGATGGAGCCTACAAGGTAATACGCTTCCTACGGTTCCAACGTGCGGAGAGCCGTGTGTGTGTGTTGCACAAACTACCAATATATAGCTTGCAATCGTACGATTACGTAAACAGAAGTTTTTTTTGCATGCGTAGAGGTTAACACAAGAAACCGCAATCGTAAAATTGATAATATTGCCTGGAATAGATTTGCGTATTATAGGAAAAGATTTTTTTTAAAAGATCCGATAATAGGATACACAAATAATATTTGATCGATAACGCTCTCATTTATGTAATGCCTTCTGATTTAACATTTACAAAAACATAGAACTCGACACGTAGATAACATGCACTCATTTCGTTTGATGATTTTTTCATGCAAATTGCTTATCAAAATCACAAATGATAACGCAAAATAAACTAATTCTGTTTTTGGGTTCTAAACGCATTTATGTAGGTTTCGCGTGGTCTATGGAAGAAGTATGGCGACAAACGTGTCATTGACACACCAATCACAGAAATGGGATTTGCTGGCATTGCCGTCGGTGCTGCCATGGCCGGTTTAAAGCCAATCTGCGAGTTCATGACCTTTAACTTTTCCATGCAGGCAATTGATCAGGTATTTGTATTTTTAATAATTTATAGAGTTTATTTCTAATCCTTGGTGGAAATGTTAATGCAGGTCATCAATTCAGCTGCCAAAACCTTCTACATGTCCGCCGGAACAGTGAACGTGCCAATTGTGTTCCGTGGCCCAAACGGAGCAGCCGCTGGTGTGGGTGCTCAGCATTCACAGTGTTTCGCTGCCTGGTTTGCCCACTGTCCCGGTCTCAAGGTCATTTCACCGTACGACAGTGAAGATGCTAAAGGTAACGAAAACATAAACGAATAATATATACATTTTTGTTTTGTGCTAAGTCTACTTTAAAATGTAGGTCTGCTTAAGGCTGCCATTCGTGATCTGGACCCCGTGGTGTTCTTGGAGAATGAAATGCTGTACGGTAACCAGTACCCTGTGTCCGATGAGGTTCTTGGCAAGGATTTCTTGGTGCCCATTGGTAAGGCTAAAGTACAGCGTGTCGGAAAGCACGTGACCCTTGTGGCTCATTCGCGTCCCGTGGAATTCGCGCTGGCCGCTGCAAATGAGCTCGCTGGAGTTGGTGAGTATTATCACTTGTAAATATTATTGTATGTTTTACTGAATCTGGTTTATTTGGCAGGCATTGAGGCTGAAGTCATCAATCTAAGGTCTATCCGACCCCTTGACGTAGAGACAATTTTCAAGAGTGTGCAAAAAACTCATCATCTGGTGACAGTGGAGGGTGGCTGGCCACAATCTGGTGCGTAGCTTTTTGATAAAATAATTTAAACTTTAAATAATAAATATTTTTTTTAAATCTTAGGTGTCGGCTCAGAGATCTGCGCTAGAATAATGGAGCATGAGACATTCTTCCACCTGGACGCCCCAGTTTTGCGTGTAACAGGTAAATACTTTTGACTGCAAATAAAAAAGAATTTTCAATAATAAAACTGTCATTTTAGGTGTCGACGTTCCAATGCCATACGCTGCCTCGCTGGAAGCCGCCGCTCTGCCGCAAACGAAAGACATTGTGACCGCTGTCAAGACCGTCCTAGGAGTTAAATAAACCTCAAGTAGTTCAATTCGCGCGCGTGCGCTCGCCCAAATTCATGTGTATATACAAAAAAAAATCTATTAACAATTTGTGAGAGAGTGTGTTTGTGTGTGTGCGCGTATTACGTTACTGCTGCTTTTGTAGACCATAAATCTCGGCCATCACCCACAATTCTAATAAACAAATTCTACGGTACGATCTAATTATACGAGTGACTGGATGGTAATTTATTTAATATTATTGTACCTATACACGAATAAAAAAAGGAACAAAAACAATGACCTCATCGAAATGTAAAACGTGTTTTTTTTATTGTGTGAGTATTTTCTCCACATCTTTTTTATCAGTCGAGCCTGTTCTTGGTTGATGTTCTTTTGTTATCTTGCTGTTTCGAATCTGCTTGGGTACCACCGGTAAATTAACTCTATTGTGTTCGCCACGCTCGAACTGGATAACTTCCTTGATTGATCGTGGGTCGTCCAACCATAATTTATATTTATCGTTCAGCATAAATCTCTTTAGAAATCCGCACTTGGAACATGTGATGATGCACATTTTTTGATTGCGTTCATCAATTGAGATGCTTGCCGTTATGCCTGGTTTAAGGATTATGTAGCATCGTTTGCAAATGGTTCTTTTCACATTTGGTTCCCTGAAACATTGTTGTCACATTAAATACAAACACTTTTTATTTTTACGACAAAAGATATTCTTACATTCTAAGAACAGCCTTTTTGGCAACGGATTTACACAGCTGGCCATAGTAGCAGGAGAGGACGTCATTCTTTCCGGCCATCATACTGCCCGCTTGGTACAAGAAGTTCATGCGCTCAAATGTGTCCTTGCCAGGACACATTTTTAGTTTTTGCGCCATATTGTCGGTCAGCAACACCTTGTCATTTTACCGAGTCATCTTCGGGCATATAGAATGCAAATAGGAGTATTAATAAAAATAATCAAGACTCAAGAAACGTGCTAGTTTAATGATTGTTTTCATTGTTCTTATTTACTTAGGTATCTATTTATCTGCGGTGCTGTCAGTTGTGTCAGTAACTTCATGACAGTGTACTTGTGATGTAAATTTTAAGTATCACGATACTCCATACTTTTTCGATTGTGTTATATATTTTTATATACATGACATACACTGCAAGTTAATAAAAATGCATACAGGAAATGTACGTCCAATTATTTGGACAAATTAGAAGGTTTTTATGTTTCCAAATGTATAGTGGAAGTTGTATTTAAGGGAAAAACTATGTGAAAAGTGTACAAAAAACCATAAACTTTTATTTCATTCCCAATAAAAAATTAAACTGATATTTATAATTCAAATCTGCCCCCGTATTCTGAGAACCTTTAACGATATTTATATCTACTATTTTATCGACAAATTTTAAAGTTTCCATACAAACTGTCAAAATAGTAGATAAAATTATCGTTAAATGTTCACAAAATACGGGGCTGGAGTTAACAATATTTAATTTACTTAATTTGTTAAGAGTAGTTATTAATTATACTTAATAATACTGCAAATTGGTTATAATATTCGTTACATTTTATAAGTACGTTTTACCCACCTTTATTGTTTTGACATTTCTGTCACATTTGCATTGCAAAAAAATCTTTTTTCTCCCAAGCAAATCCTTCTACCACAAAACGAAAACATATCGCAATGACTGAGGAAAACAATGAAGTTGTCAATGGCACCGAGGAATCGACCGACAAGAAACTAAAGAAGGCAGCCCGTCACGACGGCGGAGTGGCCGACCTGGAACGTGTCACCGACTATGCCGAAGAAAAAGAACTCTCCTCCGCGGACATCTCCGATGTAACATAACCTCAACATAATTGTTTTTTTTTCATTGTGAGACTAACCTTTTTTGATTTATATGAATTGCAGGCACTTAATATTTTCGGTGACAAACGAAATAAGGAAGCAGCAGAACGGGCTGCCATCGAGAAGGAACTGCTAAAGATTAACGTGAAAAAAGAAGACATTGAACTGATTGTAAGGGTTTTTTGTGACATGCAGGTGGCACTGAATTCTATTAAACCTATTATTCCTTTTTCAATTGCAGAGCAACGAAATCCTTATATCCAAACAGCAAGCCGAGAAGGTGCTGCGAGAACATCACGGTGACGTCGAAGCTGCCCTGTCCACACTCACCAACTGAGCGCGACTGTGTGTGATTCTCAGCGTGCGCCCAAACACAAGGATTTTTAGACAACAATGTAAGACACTGTATACATACTTGAACGTTAGACATGTTGTCTTTTTATAATACAAAATAATTTTTAAAATACTGCAGGTAATTGTTTTTTTAGTGTAGCTTTATGTTAGGTTTTAAAGTTTTCACATGTGCACCGTCGTCGTCGTCGTCGTGGGGCTTGTGACATATGTTGGTTGGTTTACGGCCATTACACCGGTAACGGGTGTTGTTGGTGCTATGGTCGTGGTGGTGTTAAAGTTCAGTGCTTGGGCTGACATAGCTATGGTTGGCGTAAGCGGAGTATCCATTGTGACGGCATACGATGGTGGTAATTCGCTTAGCTGTGAAATAAAACAGTTAATGTTTTTGTAATAATAAATAATGACAGTCGAGAACAAACCGAATCTCTGCTTCCATCGTATGTAGGAGGTGCTTCGCCAGCAATTATGTACAGATCGGCTCGTTGTGCAGGCACTATTGGTGGAATAGCGTCTGGAGAAATCTGCTGGATGCTTGAATCGTAGTTTAGTTGGGTTTCGTACTTGGGTGGGCGGTCACGGAGTCTAGCCATGACGCGCACTTGTATTGAGGTAAGCGAGGTTCTTGACACTCGAGGAACAGTAGATTGACCAACAGTGGCAGCTCTGAAAAAAGGAGTATTTTGTTTTTAGTGTACATTTTTATTATTATTTGGTCCGCATTTTTGTGAGAATATATATTTTTTAGAGTGAATTAAAATTATATGTCCTGTGCAATAGGTATGTTAAAAGGAAATGATAGTGAGTTACTTTATATAGTATCTATAAAGGATTTATAGTCTTACCGTGGCCTTGTGCCGAGACGATACAGAAGTGTTGCCATTGCAGCAACTCCCATAATTAGAGCTGCGGACAGCGCAATTTGTGATGCTGTATTGAAGATAAAAACGGGTTGTTGAACGCTGAAAAAGAGGAATTAAAATATTTATAAACATTTTTTTGCTAGAGCACCAACCCGCATAGGTACTGGCCATCGTCCGAGACGCATCGCTTGCATACTCCTTCTATGCACTGTAGTCGATTGCTGACACAGCAGAAATCACATTGTCGCCCTTCGCCTGGACACGGATGACAGTCATTTGACGTGTAATTGAGGTACATAAAATTATCGAAGCACCTGCAGTAGTTGTAAAATGTGTCACAATACTCGAAGTTGCCCAAGCACTCATTGTTGGTGTTACACAGAGACGAACCTGAAAAGGAAAAATGTTTAATAAAATACAATTAAAAAAATGCAATATATGCCTCAGGGCAGGTCAGTAACCGTATAGGTTTTTTTATAAGTTTCAAATAACAATTAATTTTTCAATATTTATCATCGATATATTAACAAAGCATTTTTTTAGCCTGTACGGCTCATTTCGTCAGATAAAATCATATACAATCAATCATTATCAGAAAAATTATACCGAAAATAACCGCACTCAGACTGTGCATGATTTAATCACCAACTTATCAGCCCTCAATTAGTACAAAATAAACAAATAATAAGCAAATAATGTTTTCATTGTTTGGTTATTGTACTATACATTAACATTACCATCACACGCATTGTGCATAAGCACAGCAGCGCTTACGTAGTTTATAAAGTCGTTAAAATGCCGCACTTGAGAATTGAAATTAGTGCACTATATTAAACTGGACGCAATATAAATAAAGTCGATACAGGGTGGTGTCAGTAAGTGGACGTCACCCGTTGGAGAGCTTTTATAAGAACTCTTATGACTGACCAAAATATCTTATTATGACCTTTGTATATCTATATTTTTCGAGATATTGGGCTTTTAGTTGTATGAAACTTCTAACATTCGTAAAACAAATTAATGTTGATTAAACAATTAATTAGTTTGAATATATTTAAATAACTTCATCATTTGGGGGCATAGGTTGAAATGTAATGAAGCACACATTATTTTAATCTATATTGCTATCATAAATGTAACCTTTTTGTCTAAAAAAGGTTTTTTTTACAAACTTTGACCATTTGACCAGTTGCTTTTGAACATTAAAATAATCTTAAAAATTTTTTCATAAAAATAAATTTCATATTTGTAAATTTGTAAAATACGGTGCTAATAACCTTTGCAGTTGACACACTTTAATAAATTTCAATTATTATTATTATTAAATTTCATAAAAACAAATAGTCTAATATTTCGAAAAATAGGATTAATCCTTTATCTGCCCTAACTTGGGACACCCTGTATACTATATAAGATGTGTATATCTACCTACAATAACTAAACGTTTCCCTATCTGATAATAAGTAATAAACACATAAATTATAAACCAAAGGCAGGTTTCATTTTGTTATCAAGTAAACAAATCGGTTGGCATACATGAGGAACTAATTAAAGATGGCAATCGATAACAATAACTATACAGTGCTAGAGGGAAATTGCGGTATTAGTAATTAATTGTGAGTGTATATCGAGAATAGGGCGGAATTTTACCTTTTTGTAAATAATATGTATATATATACAATTTAGTGACAGCTTAAAAATGATAATATTTTGAATATCAAAAATGATTGAGCTACAGCTATTTGTTTTCGGTGTACCTGTGTACGACGGAACTGCCTGGGAATTTGTCACTGTTGTAGCTATTAGAAGAACCCACAGTCCAGCAGCGCCTAACACCGGAAACACTTTAAACGACATTCCTCTGTCGTCGACGCTACAGTTTTGTTATGGATGGTACTGTTTTTAAAACCTCCACTGAAACACATTGCGCCTTCAACGCTTCTCGTGGATGTCTCTATTCTTTTCTGCGCGCACACCGGACACTTGTTCAAACGTCTGAATAACTGACTTGTTGGGTCACACAAATTTTGCACACCACCTGGTTGTTTGATGGTCGTTCGCTTTATTCAATTTAAACACCATATATACCGAGTGAACAGAAAGCCAAATCAATATGATTGGAATTAACGTTCGATAGCGACACACGACCGTTTGCACACATATTGCGGTCGATACGGCGCGTACGCCTGCGCAATCAGCCCGGTTATCATTTACTATCTGTCTGTGCCCTGCTCGTAATTACAGAGATGCTATATACTACATATATATTTATATATATATATATACAAACGTAGTGAAGTTTTTTTTGTATATATCAATAATACTTTAGTACTGTATAGAATAATATATTTAACATACAACAATGATAAGAACTATTTTGTTTTAGACTTGAGAGTTGCCTATAATAAATGTTATCTATATGTATATATATATATAATAATTACCGGGATAAAAGAGCAGTATATAAGAACTGCGATAAGAACGCTATTTGATGTCCCGCAAAGGCACACACACACATAATGTCGTGCAGATGCACTCTAATTGCGTCTGGTAAACTTGATTGTTTCATGTAATTGAACTTTTAACTTTAACACACACATACAGATTTACTATGTAGCAACATTGGTGACAGCGGTACGGTTAATTTAAAAAATATCTTTTTAGTTAATATGTAGTAGGGAGTATAGTTGTAGGAAGTACTACAAATATAAATATGTCTATTGTCGCCCCCTTTATTTATTTATTTTTTCGATTTCATATGAATTGGTTCCGACTCGAGAGTTTAATATTTTTTTTCACGGCTTTATACATTTTGATAAAAAAAAAGATTTTTGATTTACCTACATTTTTCGACATTTTTAGATTTTAGATTTTTTCAGGGAGAATGGGGTGAGTTTAGAGTTTTGTTACGTAATTTTTTTTTAATATTGATACGGTTGTGTTACGAATGGGATGAAGGTGGGTAAAAAATTGTTATTTAGAGTTACGTAACATATTGACGGCCTCTTAACATGCTCGTTGAAAGTAATGACCAAAAAAAGAGATGATTAATAGAAGAAACGGACATTTTTTCCCTAATTGTTAAGATTTAGTCATTAAACATTTATAAAAGTACCTGGAAACATGTTTTCTAGGATGTCAGGATCATTATTGTAAGCCAATTGGACGAATCTCAATTGGCCCTAAAACATTTAAATAAAAATCAATCAAAAATTATCCCTTGAGCAATAGAGACACGTTTTGTAAGCAAAGGAAAGAAAATGTGTTTCTTTTTTCATTATTACATGATAGTTTATAAAAAAGGTTGAAGCTGCTTCACGGAACAAGCTTTTATATACTTCAGTTTTTCGAATTTAATAATACAATTTTGAGAAAACATTATTTACAAATCTATCAAATTTAAAAAAAAAACAGTTTCTTCCTAATAATGAATTGAAAGGTACAAAAAAATCCTTTATTTTTAAAAATACTGCAATGTTATAAAATAACGTTTTTTCAAATAGGTAAAAAAAAAATTTGAATAGAAGTATTTTTAAGTGAGAACAATTAATTAATATACATTTTTGACCAACCAATTGTATTTTATTGATTACATATTTTGTAATCGGTTGAGTAATTTGATGTATTGTTCTACTTATTGATTGATTAAAAAAAAGGTGGATTATACATTTAAAATTTCTAGTTTCCGGTGTTGATACATAGCACGTGTGGATACGTTTTACGCGATATCAATCTTTAGACTTTTTATTATTTTTACATACACAAAATTATATTCTAAATAATAGAAAATACAATCAATATTTTATGTTTCCATAATTGAAAACTTTCAAGACATCTGACACGATTAGCTTAAAGCAATTTAGTTCCTGATTCCACATATGCTATCTACATATACGACCTTTTTATGTGATAAACAATATAGATATAGAAATCAATTAAATGCTTGCAGTTCTATTTTAAGATTACTAAATATTGTTTGTTGTATCAGTTGACAGTGTTAAAAAAACAATTATCTTATCATGCATTTTGGTCAACACATGATCCATAATATCAGGTTTAAATAAAATGAACATTTTCAAAAAAAGTAAGCTGCTTTGTAATAATTACCTTTTCTACATATGGTTTCTCGAGCCAATCCTCTGTATACTGTTATATCTTTCGTCGTATATTGCATTAAATTTTTATTTTATTTTTTGTATCCATGTTTTTGATTATGATAATATCCTAAAACCAAGCAAAAAATGGTAACCAAAAAAACAGCCTCATCAATAAAACTCACCGTCACGCACGTCCTGAGATTCCAGAATGTCCATTAAACACCTCCAAAACGCAGTCTATTTTTTTACTTAATGTCGCTTTGTTTTTAATTAATTAATTTTATTTACACATTAACACTAAACAATTCTTGATTATTCATAATTAATTGTAATCATTAATGCTAACATTTTATAGTACTATTTTTTACATTTTAAATTATCAAATATAACAAAGAAACAAACATTTTTGCGTGTGTGTGTATGTGTGTGTTGTGTTGTATGAAAACAAAGGAAACAAAGCAACAAAGAAATTCAATTTATCCCACAAAGACACTCAGGTGTGAATGTGTGAGTGTGAGTGTGCCAGTGTGAGTTTGTATGTTGTGTCTTAGTATTGGGTATGGTGTGGATCCAGTGTATTATCATTCAATTCATGATTTCCTTTCTTTGTTGATTGCTGCAGTGTCTTTCAGTGTATATATAAACAAACTTCTATAACACATTTAGTAGGCTTTTTGTTCTTCGTTTATTCATGTTTTTTTATATATATTTTATAGGTATAATTAATGTTATATAGCAATTTAAAGAGATCAGCGTTTGTTTTTTGTGTTTTGTTTTGTGAATAATTTCTTTTAATATTATCTACATGTACATACATTAAATTATTGTTTGTTGCATATTCGTTTTTATAGTTTTTTTTTGCTTTACTTGGTTTCTCTTTGTCCTTTACTCTGGAGTAGTTGCGACACATCTTTGGGGTCGCCTTCTACAAATAACAATTAATAACAACAATAACAAATAGAGCTACTGCCTGTGAACACAAAATTAAGTTGGTGGGATGACAAACAGAATTAACATTAAACATATTTTATTTATTTTCTTCAATTGCTTACACAGAAGCTAGGATCAGTGTTTAAAGTGAGTGTGTGTGTGTACCGCAACTGCTCGCGAGTACAGTGTATACTGTTGCAAAAGCCAGATACACACATATACACAAACGCACTCAACGTGGGTGCATGTGTGCAGCAAGATACACATGATTTTGATTATTTTATGATTTAACATTTCCCGCCGCATTCCATGAGGACCGGCAATACACCAAACATTTTGAACTATAGACTTCAATTGATTTATTTAATTTAAAGTTTTAAACGAGAGAAAAAAATGCTAGGCAATCAATTGCACTCAGCTCATTTTTTTAAACTACAAAACAACATTTTTCAGAGACAACTACGGGTTTTTTGTATTGTTTTGTTATTTTAGACATTTAGGTCTAAGACGACTATTGTATGGAGTAACGGTGTAAGTTGTATGTATGAGAGAATTGATTGTTTTTGCTTCCGCTCGCAACTTTTGCTTATCTTAAATTCTATAGAAGTCAAAGTTCGTTAGACCGCGACGCGTACGACAATCACAAAAAATACGCACACTCATGTCCGTAAAGTAATTGAACTAAAAAAAAGTTTTCTTATAAATTAAAAATTATCACTTTTCACTTGTAAAATGTGTGTGTGTGTTTGTTTGTTTGTTTTTTTATTGATTGCTGCTTTTATTCTTTCTAATATTATCTTATTTAAAAAATACATACGAACGAACACACTGTGTTTCTTGATTCAATTCGGTAATGTTACTGTATTTCGGTGTTTGGATGTAAATTGTGGACAAATGTGATTTGTTGGCTGTTGGTAAATGTACGCCACACCACGAGGTCAAATGGGTCTCGTGTTTTTGTATATATTGTTTGCAAAATTAAAGTGCTCGTTAAAGTTTGGTGCCACCACCATACACACACGCACACACACACACTGCTTGCACACATACACACACCGCCAGGTGTTTTTTTAAATATTGTTGTTGTAGTTTTTATAATGGCGCCACGAATTGCGGAGAGTTCAAGATGAGCACTCACAACGATGATCACACGAATATTATTAAAACAGCAACTCGCTATCACGCATCATAACTTCTGCAGGTATGCAGTTATTGTTGTTATTGCTGATGTGTTGGTGGCGGTGATGATGATGGTGTTGTTGTTGTTGTGGTGGTAGTGGGTTGTTGTTGATGTTGTTGGTATTGAGACTGCAAGCAATGGCGGCGACGGAGGCTGCCGGCGGCGGCGAATTGTTTAACGTTAAATTATTAATTATAGTATTGTTATTATTTAAATTGGAACAGCCAACAGATGGCGGTGGTGGTCGAAAAGACGACATCACGGCAGAAAGATGTGGTACAAGCAGCAATTTATTTCAGCTCAATTTAACGCGTTTGCGTGGTGGACCGATGGGTGGGATCTGCTGGGTCGCTAGCGCTCGAAACGCCTCCGCTATCAGGTGAGGATGGCTGAGGATCATGTTTTTCCAGCCAGCCGTTTCCATGACGTCTGTAGGATGACTGCAAAAAGTATAGGATAATTGTAAGAATAGTGCGGCACGTTGATTTGTGATAGAAAAGACGATTCGACTTGTGATCATCCAAAACTCAATCACATTATCAATGTGTAGGTTCGAAAACTTACGTGTTGATAAATTCTATTGTTTGGGCTTTCAGCTGGTCCGCACTGTGCAGATCGGCCAAAATCAGGGTGTCGGCGGCGGTTTCAACGGAAAGATTCACGCACAGCGCTTCTTCGCACATAACCTTCAGTTTTTCTAGGGCGTACTATAAAAGAGAAAGTAGTTAATTAATTGCACATAATGAATTACACAATATATTCTAATCGTACTTTGTCAGCGGCTGCCAGCAGGTCGTCGGCCATTTTCTCAAGGTTTGGCGCTTTCCCCGTGTAGATAAACCGCAGCATCTCTTTTAGGACTTCGTGGTCAACATCCTGAATCTCTACCCTGTTTCGTTTTCGCTCCTCCATCTCGTGCTCAAACATCGCTGCAAACACTGGACTTCGGGCTAGAATAGTATAATAGATAGAAAACAAATTATAAAAGAGACCTTACAAGTGTGTCATGTTACATTCTATTACACGAAATTCAAAACAAATGCGCTTACCTGCTAGCAGAGCTTTGTGCGCCTGGAACTCTCGACCACCGACCGCCAGCGTCACATCACTGAACCGCTCGTTGTCAAACAGAATCCCAAGATCCTCTGACAACCGACACTCGGGCACTTTGAACTGAACTATATTACTCTGACCGGATATGTTCACACTGTCCGCCACCACACTAACTTCGCAGAATATAGTTAACTTGTCCTCGGGCAGCAGACCGTTCGCCTCGTCCAGCAGAAAGTCACGTCGTATGAACTTCTTGAACCCCCAGTCCTTGCCTTGCACGAATCGGTACGCCCTGCGCAAGAAAACAAAATTTATATATTACATATTATAAACATTATTGTGTGCTCCTTGAAAATGCATTCTTGAACTATACTAAAAAGCTTGAATTGAATGCTCAGGTATGCTGCCGCGTTGCAACCACTCGCATTTAATACACGAGAGTGTGCACACAACATGACCTACATGCGCAAAATTGCGCCGCTCGCTCGGTTCTCTTCAATGGAAACGGGTATGTAGGTCGACGTCCACCATATTGTCCTCGACAGAGAGAGACGATGAACGTCGAGTGTTTACAGGCAAAAAACTAAAATTAAAGAAAAAGGTGCTTGCTTACCTCTGTGACTCCATAGCTTTGGTCTCTTCTCGTTTCGCATTCAGAATCGAGAATTTGAATTTGGCTCTAACTTCGGATTTATTGCAGGATACTAACAGCAGATACAGCGAAAGGTAATCTTTGCTTTCTTCGTCCAGTCCTTTGGGATTAACGCGTAAACACCTATAACGAAATGACAATACTATTAGTATATGCTATTTTTATGTTTTTCAGTGTGTATTCTTACCATTTCAGTTTGTCGTTAGCACCGGCTGAGAAGGTTGAGGATTTTAATACTTCGCCCATTTCTTCGCGACAAAAGCTAAAGTTGTTTATCGTCCACATGTAGCTGAACTTTACCACTTTCACCTGAAACAAGAAAATAAAAAACGTTTTAACATAAAATACACAATTTTTGAAAAGTAGAAAAAGAAATAATTTAAACGAGAGAGCGAGAGAAAAAGTGCATACGAAAACATTAAAACATTGAAGGTAAAAGCGTTTAAATAAACGCGTTCCGTAACGCATATATGAATTAGCACAACGCGTGCGAAAAGATTATGATTTCATTATGCGCGAATATATACTATATACATAAATATTTTCTTATTCGCACTATCACAGTTTACCTCATTTCATTGAGATCGATTTCACACATAATTTACATTAACGTTTCTATTTGCATTTCGGTTTATCGTCATGCTTTACCATTAATTTTCATTATACAAACTTTGCGAATCGGATAATTTAAGTTTGAGCATACACACACATTTTTTGTCTCTCTCTCTGTAACTTTACATTCAAAAATTGTACATGTGCAATTGTGCTTATATGCATGTAGATTCTCCTCTGTACAGGCAGAGAGAGAAAGACGAGTGCTATGAAAAAACAAAGCTTACATAAATAATTACTTTATTTCCAAAACCTAGTTTCTCTGCGCATTCGAGCAGCAGCCGTGCACTCAAGATGTGAAGAGTTGAGTGAGGAGTTTTGTAATCAGCATCAAATAAGTTTGTTCAGAGCGCGCAGCTCCGATTCACGATGATTTCATAGAGAAATCCGAAATTCGCGTTCGGATTCTCCGTCCGCCTTCGCATTGGCATAGTTTTATACTACAAGCATTATACACGACTTTGACTCGTCAGAGCAAAGGTTTGGATGGCTGCGCTTAATTGAATGGGATATTATATATGTGTATGCCCTGACAGATTGGCACATCGACGCGCTGCCACCCGTCGCACTATGGGGAAACGTATTTTTTTGGAACTTTTTTATTGCTTAGATTATTTTATCCAAAATTAACAATGAATTATAAATAAATAATTTAAACAAATTTGTCAGTTTTAATGTCTCACCAAAATTATTAGTTTTTAAATTTAAAATATTTTTATTTTCTTTTGATTTTTAATTACAAACTACTTTATTTTATTGTAAAAACGGCATAGTTTTCTTTTATTAATTGGATCCAAATGGATAAATAAATTCTTTAAATATAATCATGCGTAATTGTAGGCACTATGGGTTTATTAAATAAACTCAAGTGCGTAAAGTTTATAGAAACTATTTAAAGTTGTTCAATTGAAATGTGTTTATCAAACAAATTTAAAAAACTATCTTTTTCAAAATAAAATTTCTATTTTAATGGCGTTTTATTATATTAAATTTAAACTAAATTATAAATTTACAAATTTATAAAATATTATATGAACTGATAAAAAATATATGAAAAATTAATAGAAATCTCTATGCTTCCGTTAGAATTTTTGAAAATATTAAAATACTTGTCTAAAAACAAATTTCATTATTCAGGGAATATTTTTTAAAATTTAAAATTATTCAATTTATTTATGTTTTTTTTGTTTGTTTGGTATTTTATAAGTTATGTAAAAACTCTTAAAATGTCGTTAAAAAATATTCATTATTTTATATTATTTTATAAGCGAAGAAAACGCCATTTCTCCCACTGTGCGCCGTGTGTCGGTACAGTTGCATAAAACGTGTACTCTATAACAACAACAGAATTGCGCGCAAAATCATTTGATCATTTTCCAAAGTGAAAACGAGAGACGACGACACGCAAGCGTGAATTTGCTGAACTCTCTCGGAATGGATAAATTATTATTAATAATAAATGTGTATATATGAACGGTATCAGAGCAACTGTGGACCTTTCACTTGATACAGTGTTCAGAAACTCGGTGTGGACACCTTATAGCGTTTGCGAATGTGTCAGAGTCGCTTTTCTATTTTCCATTTTGCTTGTCCAATCTTTCAGTTGCACACTGTGCATTTTCACTGTAGATTTCCCCCACATACAGTCGTACCGCGATACTTCCTCGTCTTTGTTGTGTTATTATGCGAGTTTTTGCTAGCACACACTCACGGTGTGTTTTTGAGCTCTCCCATAATAATATATACTTGAAAAAGCAATATAATATGCGCCGATAATCTTTCCGACAAAATGTGTACACAAATATATATACAAAAAATATATAAATTAAATATATATAAACGAGCGCTATATCGAAACACAAAAAAAAGGTTCGAGCGAGAGTTTAAGTGAATAAAAAGTGAAAGTGTGTATGTATTTCTGTGTGTGTGTCACAATATATAATACGGTTTGTGAGTCGAATGCACGAAACAGTCTTTAAAAGATTTAACGATTTACGATTAGATCGGGGAAATGCGAATGCATGCATTTAAACTTTCTTTCCTTTCCTTTCGGAATAAGTCTCTTCCTGACAAACAAAATGGAAACGATTGCGGTGGTGTCGGCATATCGAGTTCGGTTTATATAAAATATACGTATATTACAAAATTTGTTTTCATAAATTATGTACTAGATATTTTAAATGCGCAATCGCGGGCAAGAGAAGTGAATGTATACGCGTGCACGTATAGCTTTTTCTTGCTGCATTTTATTGTTTTCTTATTTGTTTATATGCTTGAGAAACTGAAGTATAATTATTATTTATTTTTTAAAATGGACTATATATACGTAATTTGTCTTTCAAAAAATTACGTTTTAATAAAAAAAAATTAATTATAAGGAAATTGTTCTTTTTAAATTTAGGTTATATTTCAGGTGCTTCAGGTATATCTGAATGGTTTAATTAAATATTAATTTTTTTTTTTAAATAACGACAAGCCATCTGTCGGAGCATTAACGAATTCCAATCGATTTGTGCTGTGTACAACTCAACAAACATGTTTCGAACTTGTATTGCTTGAGATACCATGAAATATATTTAGTGCGGGACGTTTTGATTCAGTGACCTTCCACCGGAGTTGAAAAACCACACGTTTCGTATACTATCAATAATAAATACGGTGTTGCGGTAACCCCGCCGTATTTTGGATCGATGCTGTGCTATGATTGACCTATTTGATTTTATATGCTCATATAGGTTGATTTAACGAATTAACTTACATACGATTAATACTGCATATTTGTCATTTATAGAAATTGACGAAGGTAGGTCTCGTAAATATTATACACTGCCAAATATTGGATAAAATTTTTTTTAAAAAAAGCCTTTCATTTTAATATACATACAATGTCACATACTTTTTTTATATTAGGACAAATTAAATAGTATCTATACACATTTTTTTATAATACTGAAAATAATGAGAAAATGATAAAAATGTATTGATTATTATTGAATTCAGAATTTTCTCTACAAATCATTCGCTATCAAATCAAAAAAGATAATCGTTCTCGTTCTCTATTATATATTTTGTCCTCTTTTATATACATAAGTACCACTACTAACCAAAATGCATATTCTACGATATCATATATATTATATCGAATATATATTTTTAAACCTTATCTAAAAATACACTCTGCTCTGGAATTGGGCCACCAAAGCAGGAACATATGTCGTATACCCGAAGACATCCATAAATCACTACAAGCATAATATATTATATTATATGCTACATAATATACTGTCAGCACTAAACAACACACTGCACACGACAATTTGTTAAAATACAGTCTGACACACAATATTTATATATATATATATATAAATACCTCTATATACCCGTAATATACAGAATTTAATTCTAAACACATCCAAAGAGTAAGTGACTTAAAATAGGCTTATAAAAAATTACCAAGCAAATTAACCAATTAAAATGCCCTTCGTATACACCACGCATGCGCGCACGTACGTATGCACTTAATAAAGGCTACGATGCACTTTGCCTGCCTGATGCGTTGTGCACCGTGTGTGCACTGTGCGCAGCACGGCGGCGCATACATAATGGATAATGCATTTGAGCGTGCACTCACACCAGAGTCATTGCACTCTCGGGAGTCTATTTATAAATAATATAAATCCGCACTGCAAAAAATCAATTGCGAACAGAAAAAGGACCGAATGTCTTTGGTTTATATTATATTTAGATACTTATACTAAGAGATAAGATCAGTTTATGACATTTTTTGTACAAATTACAAATTTTATAAGTTTTATATTTTATTCAAACTATTGTATTTATTCCTCCAAAAACCTTAAACAAATCTGTTCTATAGTTAGTAATACACAAATTTCGATGTCTAAATGAGAGATAACACCATTAGCTGATGAAGCTAACCATTTCGTATTACGAAAACGCCCTCTCGGAAGCGGTTCACTCCACTCATAACCTGAACCGCAATGCAGCTCTGCAGCCTGTTAGCCAACATGTTGTTTAAAATTATTATTTCAAACGCGCAGTATATAATATTTATATACAATGTATATATTTTCTCATTTCATGCGCGCTCGACCTCCAAAGAAAGAATCAAAGAACTTGTGTCATTGCAAATTACATGCCGAAAACAATTATCTACAGGAATTAGCATATTTTGTGCATATACTAAATGTATATATACATATATATATATATATATTAAGCACCCGCTGTGTCGGTCGCAAAGCGATGCGCTTCCAGAGAAAAACGCACAATAAGGTTTATAATTTAGAGCGACGGTTGCTATCGCTGCTATACTCCACAGTCCGCGCACTGCTGCTCGTCCGTGGTGTGCTGGCAAAATGTTGTTTTTATCTGCGGCTGGTTGGCCGAGCAACAGAGCCTCTTGGCGCATTTTATATTATTCAAACAAACGAACAAACACACACAAGCAGAGCACAGACACTCATACGCGGAATTAAATATACTTTATATGAAGGTATATATATATATAAATTGTATAACTGCAGTTGTGGTGCATGCGCGCTCACGAGTTAATTAATTGCTCGCATATGGCCGTGCCCGGTCCCAAAGCGTGCGCGCACGCTATATAGTTTCAAGAGGAAAATTAAATATCCATCGGGCGAAAACACACAAGACGTACAGAGAGCATATCATATTGTATACATATATAATATATAATATACAGTGCAATCAGTTTTGTATGTTTTCTGGCGCATGTATTGCGCCATATAAAATAAAACAAACACGCGAAATTGAATGCGTGCAACAGCAGCGCGAGCGCGCACATCAGAGCTCTTATATTGGCGTAGCCCTAAATCATTTATAAATGTAATCATTTAGTATTTTATGGTGAGCATTTTATATTTGGTGGAACAAACAAGAAAATGGTATTTTTTCATTTAGTTTGTCTAAAAATCAGGAAACATTTTTTTTAATTTACCGACAACTAAAACAATATGACACAACCTTAGGACTGCATTTTCGTGTCCCAGAAGCGTGTGTTTGATACATAATAATTAAATTGGGTTCTTTCAAGATAACTCTGATGACTGACGAATTTGACGAATTTTTATTATAATAAAAAAAAAGAAACTTAAATTAGGAAAATATATGACTAAAATAGTATTTAAATGGAAATGTTAATGATTGGAAGCAATAGATTTTTTTGAATCCCCAGAGCTGGATTCATACTCCTTATGATCCAATGCTTGTTTAGCTAAAACCCTGTTCGTGGTGAATACAATTTAGACAAGTGAGAGTGGAAGACCACCTACCACAAGTTCTGTTGTGCAAGTGTAGTAGAAAGGTAATAGTAAAAACTGAACTGATGATAGGTATTGAAACTAGATACAGATAATTGAAAAAATAGACTTCAGAGACCAAATGTATATAAAAGAGACTTTTAGAGACTTAGGAAAAAAATAAAGACCAAGACTGATAATAAAATAGAGACCACCTGATGTGAAGCCTGTATATATTTAGTATTATTTCTTTAATTATATACATTTTATTATATATTACTTTATACAATTTCAGGGTTATTCAGCATACATTGAGAACATACATCAATTAAAGAACACTCCACTTTTCGATAAGATTCTCAAGTTCGAGATTTTGAGGTTATCACCACCAGATATTTATCTTGACATAAAAAATAGATTTTCATGAATTTTACAATGCTTTTTTAAATTAAATTTTTATATAAACTTCAATTTGAAGGGCTTTTTAAATGACCTCTTGTTAACCAAACGAGAAAAAAGGTGCATACAGTATAGTTTTAAGTGATAATGCATTCTAATTAGAGGCGTTATCTACCCAGCCCAACCTAACGTCTAATATAAAGGATTTATATAAATAAAAATTATATAGTTTGGGGCATTTTCGTTTGTTTTTTTTTCGTTATAAAAACAAAAATATCATCGATCCTATCGCCTAAAAAGTGGGGCTCAAAATCCCTTATTTCAATGGCTATTATACAAACAAAAAATAATTTTAAAACAATCTAAAACAATTATTTAAAAAAAAACTAATATAAGGACCAAACTGACGAAAAGCTTATCGAAAGCTTACAAAAAACACATTTTGAACAGAAGCATCACAATTTTTAAGAAGCAAATATCAATCTCTCAGATTACTAATTCTCAACAAATATTTAGAAAAAAATGATCACATCAAAACCACACTCAACATAATTAGTATTTACATAAGAAACTCTCTTCTAATTTGTTGAGACAACGTTTATAGTGACGCAATGAATGGCCGGGCACCTTGAACTGCGAGTCTCCTTGAACCTTTAATCCGCTTAAAGCTCCACATTGCCATCACAAACATATAACACGCACAAACGCAGAGTACGCGCACGTACACACACACACACACACACACACACACTTATACATACATACATACATTTAATAAAGATTTCCGCCTGGCCTCTGCGCAAAGTCAAATATTATACTCATCATTGTGTGGCGGACACACCGAAAAAAATACGATTTTACGCGCGCACGCGCAGTTCAACAACCGCGCACTTCAGGCATGCGTTGTTGTTATTATATTTATTTCGGATATATTCCAACTGCGATTCACGCAGTACGGTACCCTGCGATTTTTATATGTATGTTTATATAGTATATATTATTTAAAATGCATAAGAACAAATAATTAATATCTCAGCTCTGCTAAATATACGCGACATTGCGCTTGCTTTATATATAGGTACTCGTTTATATATATATTTAAACTTTACCATATAAATAACAACGCGATATAAAGCATAAATTCATATATTGAAATGCTTTTATATGTATATCTTTATATACATACTATAATATGTGTAAATGCTCGCGGAATAACGCCTAAACAGCACAACAAACTGGCAGAGAGATGAGCACCGGCCGGCGCACACACACTGACACACACACAAACAGCATACACCAACTCAACGAACGGACATGGCGCGCGCACAGCGCAACGCTCGCGCACGAGGGAATGTTATAAAAATGTTACGCCGTTTACCTTGAATGTGTCCCGCGATGAACTTTTCGAATAGAATCGCTTTCGGTTCAAGTTTACATTAGAATTTACACGGCGCGGTGCGGCGGCGGCATAGAGTGGAGCAACTCGGCGACCGGCTCAGCAGCGCTATGCGGCCATGCTCACCGGGTGCGTATACCATTTAGATATACGATTATATATAGTATGTACATTTTGTACATATAGGCAATACTATGTATTTTCTATACATGTATAAGTCGGATAGTACTAAACAATACACATCGCATTATATCCATTCGGATCAATGTTCTGAGCGTGCGCCCGATGCCACAGCAATGGCTGTTTGCTCATGGAAGCATGTTCAAAGGCAATGTCATAATATTTGAGTTTGAACGACTGTGTGTGTGTGTTTATTATTTAGTATGCGATAATGACGGCCATTGAGCCAAGGAAGGTCGTGAATGGCTATAGAGTATATATAGTGTGGTCGGAAAAGGTTTTTAGAGACGGCCACCACAGAGGTCAGGTGCGGTGGCTCATACAAGATCGTCTGCGCGCGCACAGTCAAATCTTGTTCTCGTGGTTTATTAGTTTATTCAATTTATAAAAAAATATTGCCATGACGGCCTATTCTGAATGAATCAGAAGAACACATAGCGGAACTTTTAATTCAAACTAATGAAAATGACCTTTTACGCGTTCAGTTGACATGGAAACTTCTAAACGATATCTAGAAAGTATAGAAACTGCCACAAGTGTTCAAAATGAATGCGGACACATCAAGATCTGTGCTCGTATCCAATTAAATTATCTATACCATATATGTGTACGTATAAATATACTATATATAATATAATGTATATGGGTGTATGATATTCCGCCAAAAAAAACATCAAAAATTCAGTCGTGACCAAATCAATGCCGGCAATTACTAAAGAATTTAGAGCACGCAAGCGCGCGCGCACGCTCGTTTAATAGTTTAAACACGAGTTTATTACAATATTCTTATAACGGCCGCCACTCAAATTTGCTGACCGCTGACACCAAATAATACGCTGTGTGCACAGACACACACAGCGAAAGTCATCATTTTATTATTATTATTATTATTATATATATTAAAGGGGCTCACATGAGCGGTGCTGGAAATGTATACCGAGTTTATTATTATGTTGTACTTGTTTAACGTCTATAGATATATAGTTTGAATTATCGCATCGCAGTGAGGCTATATAGTGTATATAGGCATATTATTGTACAGAATAGAAGCGTGCGCATTCTTTAGAGATCATCGATACTGCTTCTGATTCCATTTATCCACTGATCATACAGTGCGGCCGTGTGCGTTGTCAAATGTATATACTTATACTCGTTTCTTTCATATAAAATATACAATGAATAAAATAGTGCCCGCAACATTCTAAGTGTCTATATGCGAGCGTAGATTACATACAGATTTTATATATTTTAACAAGTGCGATGTCTCGTGTCGGAATCTTCTACACCACACTCTCACACACACACATACACATATTCATACGCCTAATGTTCGCATTTCTATGTTCGCTGTCTGTGTGTTTATCAAGGTCGGACGTACAATTTTCCAGCTAAAAGGCAAAGACCGCAATTTCGTAGCGAATACACACGTTTGTGTATAGTTATATTATATAAATGGTATTTTATATGTATATATTCTCAGGCATGTGCGTCAGTGCTGAAAATTCGTTAAGAAGAGCCCTTGGAAATGACGCAGAATATATAGATGTATATAGGATTGGTATTGCTAAAGTTTCGCGTAAACCTATGACAGTATGTTTGTGTCTTTTATGGTTTATATTGCGGTTGGTCGATTTTAACCTTATACAACCGTGTTTTGTGGGCACAAACGAAACGAAAGATTTTTTGGGGTTTTCAATTTTCTAGTTCGAAAAAGATCTTTTCATTTTTTTTATAAAAATAAACAAAATTGTACAAAAAAATATATAGTGTAAAAAAATATCAGAAGAACCACTGATTTTATAATAAAATATTTAATTTTTATGCATACACTGTTCTCTTCCATTAAATACAGAATATAAATTGAAAGTAGAGTACAAATATACACTAAATAATAGGTATAATTTTTATTAGCAATTTAAATTAATTATTAAATGTAATT
>JAAAKO020035175.1:0-12829 GCA_010015015.2 Bolitophila cinerea | reverse complement strand
ATATGTATATAGTATGTATAACGATTTGTATTAATGATTTTTCAACTTTTTCAAGCCGTCCAAATAATATGATTTGTTTAACTCTTAAACATGGACGTTTGTTTCAGCGATGACCTCTTCATTTGATGCGAATCTTTTTCCTCCGAACCATTTCTTCTGGTTTGGAAACAAAAAGAAGTCGCAGGGGACAGATCTGGAGAATATGGTGGTAAATGCAGCAATTTGTAACGCAATTGAAGTATTTTTTTCAGTTGAAAGGAGACGCATACACAATACTGGTACATTGTCTTGGCGAAACAGTATTTTTGTATTTTTAAATACAGACGTTTCTTCTTCAGGGCTTTATCGAATTTTCTAACAAAACAAAATAATACTGCCCCGTTATTGTCCTTCCTTTCTCTAAATAGTCGATGAAGTGTGTGCCTTGCGCATCGAAGAAAGACTAGTCGCCACAAATGGCCGTCCCAGACGTTCTGCATCATATGTGAATAAAAGACCGCGTTTGAACTTAGTTACCCAATTGTAAACAGTCTTAAACGAAGAAGCAGATGTGCCGTGAATTTCTTCCAACTAGGCTTAGATTTCTTTCGGTGTTTTGCCATTTATATAAAATTGCTAAATTATTGACTTACCTATAGTATATTTGACTCAGAACCAATAAGCCTGGAAGTATGCGACTTTGTGATGATTGCCTCACAATGGCTACATTTACGCTAAACAAGTATTCAATAAAATAGTATCTATACTATCAGTAAGCGAAAATATATACCGATATAATATAATATTATTTGATATTATTTTTATTATTATTATTATTTTATGCATTATAATATTATATTTTTTTATTCTCACGATATTATTGTATTTATATTATTATTATTAGTAGTTTATATATTTATAACTGACGCAATAGCCGAAAATGACAACGCGTTGAAATTGTGTACGGTAGATATTTTTATATTTTTTATATTATTTTATATTTTTTCTTCATGGTGTAAATTTAATTGTAAAATGTCAATAAATTATTTATTGTTATAATTGCTTAATAAACTGGTTTCTTATCTTAAAGTCGATAATTATTGACACTGAAATTGAATATTCTGTTTTCTTGATGAAGTCTAACATATAATTGCAGCAACTAATATTTAGCAAGATATGTCTACCTTAAATAGATATACAATTTTAATATAATAATTCCATGATTTGCAAAAAAACTGCAAGCTCATATAGGATTCAATTAGGCTGTTAATATTTACCTATTAAATTGTCGATTCAATCTTGTGTCGCAAACTATAAGTACGCAATATTGCATATCTAGGCCACGATATAACGAGCGCGATAGGAAAATGCGCGACGGAATTTAGCGTGAAACTGAAATGTCCGTTTTCGACGTTTTCATAAATGAAAAGCTTCTAGCACGGACAAGCGCTTGCATGACCTTTGCGCTTTGCGTATATAAAACAAAAAAAAAACAAAATTTAATGAGCTATGTCTCATTTGGTCTAAATGCTGCTTTGCGGTAGTTCCTCTCGCGCTAACTACACTGCACCTTGCATATCATCCTCTTCTCGTAATCTCTTGAAATCTTACTGGCCGTTACCAATGTCTTATGCTAAATGGAATCATCTCTAGACCGCCCTAGGGCTTATTGGTCTATTATTATTCTCTTTATTTATTAATGATGTTACTTTATGTATGTCTTCCATAACTGCTGATATTTAGTAAGGTTTCTATTCATCTTAATGTTGACATATTATTATCTATTTCGAATTGGTACATCTCAAACAAACTAAATGTTTCAAATGTACTAACCTCTCACAAAATTACGAGTAGACGGGATTGTTGTACATTTATAAAATAGTAATAATTCTCGTAATTTTTGATTCTGGAAGTTTTCTATACAGCGTGAATTTATCGTGGTTTTATCGAAGTATTTTTGTCCGAATTACGAATCTTGGATTATTTTCTTCAAATACAATTTTTAATGGAATGATCAAATCTCTGAAAAATGCTGTCAAGTCTACGGATTATTACACAAATTTTGCTCAGTAATCTGCTATCTATAACTCCCCTTCGTCGAAATTTATTTTTTTCTGGCTACTCCTTAAAATGAAGGTCTTTCTTTTTTTAAATTTAGGAAACGTTTTAATTAAAAATAATCATACTTTGTATGCTAATTATTATGAATAAAGTGTATATCTCCCAATATACATAAATACTAATTAGGTATTTTCAAATCACATATATTCAAATTTTGGATTTTAAACTGAAAGATCATAAATTGAGGATTTTTCATTCGTGGTCTTATGTTTTAGGACTATCAACAAAACTAAGCACAATGGGCCAATCAAACAGCCAAAACTGCTTTATCTTATCGCTAAGATTCTAGTTTATGGTAAATCAACCCTAAATCTGGATTCTCCTTCTTGTTGTGTTTTGATTTTTGGTAGTTTTCCATAATGTTTATCATTTATACATTTTGAATTCAATAAAATATAGCCAAATATCGTTGTAAATTCTAGCAAAAAATGCTTATTTTAGTCCCACTATAACACTATAATCTGCAACAAGCGTAGGCGACAAATTCATTTTGTGTGAGATTTTTCTGTTGTCTCCTATCTGACGCCAAGCCTTGCTTCAGCTCCCTCGATCCAACGACGTTGACAAATATAACGGACAGCTTAAGCCTGTGCGCTATAGTGTTTTGTGCGACGCTAATACCCTTATTAAACTTGTATGCGTACAAAACACGCTCAGATTTACTATAAGCGAAGAGCAGACAACTCTTCGTCGTACAAGTGTAGAATATTATATTTTATATACTCGCATATAAGTGTATTTTGTAGATGTTGTTTACTACCAGACAACAATAATGATTAAAACTCGAACGTCCGAACATTATGAATTTAAGATAAACAGCGGAATGAATCTGGATAAAGTTTTTTACATGGAAAATAATCTAGTATTATTATATATACAGCTTTTAAGGATTTTTCTAATTTATGGAATACAGAACTCTTATTAAACAACACGATCAATTTAGATAAATGCAATTAATATAACATAGCTATATACGAAACTCCACCTGGAGCCTGGAGGCGGTGCAATGTACTACACTAAAAATAAAACGGAAACCGAAACTAGAGCAAAGTACACACCGACGACTAAATGGAATGCCCTTAATACGTACGTTGGGCCCTGTTCGATTGGAAGTAATGCGCGCGCAGTGCTTCTTTTCATTTCCTCTGCGGGATGCGTCCTGGAGTTTTTTTAGTGATGCCAATGCCACAGCAGCTCTGGAACGGCCAGCGTTGCGCCGGTACTTTAACGCAACGTACTCGGGGGAGAGAGAATCATATTAAAAAGTCAATTATTGAATGCGGCGAGCCGTGCCATGATACTGGTATACACCGTTTCGATCTTCTGCGTGAAGAGAGCTTTAAAAGCGTATACGCTCGACTGCACGGATGTGCCAGAATGACGACGAGGACGATGCCGCCGACGACGACGACGAGCTTTTCGTTTAGTGTGTGCTAGCGTAATTATGCTAATGTCTCCTTTTGGTTGCGGTATAGTGGGCGGGTGGAGCGCGCAACTTAGTTTATCGGAAAATCCGCACTGCGCTGGAAAACAGCGTCGTCGTGTGCTTTCCACTCCACTTTATATGTAAAAACCAGAGCTTAGCCCATAAATCTTCTTGCAATTTTACTCGTAAACTTCTGCGATTCATACACATTTAGATTTTGCATTATTCCATTCACATTAATCACATCTCTCTGAATGTAAAATTTATTATTTATACATAGAGAACAGGGTGGTGTGGCATGGGGCGTGGTGGTATTGCAAATGGTATAGTCTTGTGCAACGGTGCTGTTGAGCAAGAGGGTGTGCCTGGGTAAAGGGATTTAGAGGCGGGTGGTGCAGGGTGCGCAGAACTACAACACACTGCCAGTGCAAAGACATAGCGCACCGATTCCGTGTGCTGAGAAAGCTTTCTAAAAGCGCCACTGAAATCTGTGCAGGTGGCACCCTTGCGGCATTCCGGCCAGGGGTCGCGTTTCTACCTTGTATATATATAAAGTTTACCTTTTATATATTAAATGTATACATTTTCATGTATTTTAAATCCCCGTGAACAGAAGCAAAGCATATTATTTTATGTATGTATATATATATGTTAGTGTGTTTGTATATATGTCCAACATAAACGCGCGAGCGATGGTGCGCGAGCTCGCGAACAATTCACTTTGTGTTTGTAAACAACAAATTAATGAACTCTACTGAACTAAATAAACTTCATGGGAAAATGATTGATGATCTTTTTCGCGCGTTTTGTTGTTTTTCTCGCCTGTGAACGCATGCTCGTTTGTGTGTATACAAATACATACATATTACACATATACAACACATATATAAGCTGTATGTGTGGGTGTATGTTCGGCTCGGATTTTTTTTATAAATGGTTTTTGTGTTTAATACTTGTATTATATGTTTGCTGTTTAATTACACCTAGCACACATATGGAGCATATATACAAATTATACATATATATATATATATATATATTTATAATAATGTGCGCACAGCTACAAAAAAGGGCTGCGGGTGGTTTTCCCAGTGAGAAGACCAGCCGCGGCGTATGTGTGTGTGTGTGTGTGTGTGTGTGTGTGTGTGTGTGTTTGTGTGTGTGCGCACATTAAAAGCACATGTACACCAGAAAGCACCAAGCGCCCAGAACCGAACGTTTGTATAAATTGTATATACACACATATATATATATAAATATAAATATAGTGTTCGTCCGGCCAACACCAGGGACCCGGGGGGAGTGCGGAGTGGCGGCCTGTGGGCCTGTACACTTGGCTACGTGTTGCGTGTGCTTTATATTTAAATCAGTTGCAATTTATTGTGGCATAAAATAAAATTGGAACGAACAAGCCTGTCAGAATTTATTATGGCGCACGCGCTGGGCTATAGCTTGTATACAGCTCGCGCTGGACATGCATCGTAATGTTGACGTTTTATTTTATTTGACGCGCTCGCACGATGAGCTTTCTTACTTTATGTACGATTTATGCATAATATATGTATATATAAATATGTGTATATATACACCGATACGCTGTAAGCTTAAATGTCCGGAGGTTCCATTTAATAAGGGGTTTAACATGGGCGCAGGCGCCGCATGCACGCATTTGAGAGCATGCGATTTATGTAAATCGGGACGTGTTTACGATATATAGAAACAAAGGATGTACGCTAAGCATTATTAGGGCGGTTTGAATTTTGATGTGGATTTGAGCAGAAATATCTCTATCTGTACCATCATCAACATACTACGCGTTCACGAGTTAAATGAATTAGCAATCTAAACAGGCTCTCCGTTAAGTCGGATAGGCTGCATTTTCTTTGTTTTCTTTGGAGTAATGCAAAGGCCAACTACGCTTGCAGAAACCAATTTGCTAGGATCTTGTAGATGTAGACCACGGTAAGCAGGCAAATGCAACTCCAGTTATCACAACTGCCTGTTCAATCGCATGAAGGGCTAGCTATTTTTTCAGATACTTCGGTTCAGGTGGAAGGTTTTTTTTGATATAGGCAAGAATAAAAACTTTTGTTAAAAATGTTAAGCTATTCACTATCCATGCACAATAAGTAATCTGTAGTATCTAAACCTGATATCTCGTTTTAGATTTATTTTTTATAACAATGTCCGATAGAGCTTCCCATGTCTCCCCAGAAATGCTGATGCCTTTCTGTTTACATCCGGCTGAATTGTCTTCTCTTATCACGTCTTAAAATTCGGCTTATACAAGGTAGATCACTACGCGCAGTAATGAAACTCTATAGCTCGTCTGAAACTCAGTGTTATCGAACGTTATGTCGAACCCTTATGACCTCATATCCACTGCTGCGGTAAGCATTTCATTGCATACCCACCAAGCAAACAGAGCCTGATTGCTGCATACCTGTCCAACTCTCATCCAATTCCATGCAGAACTAGAGTTTTTGTTGAAATCTTGTTTAGTTTGTTTAGGACCGCTAGAATGGATGGCATGGGACGGGCTTTATGATACGTATCAATACTTTTACTAGCAGTAAAGATTATCTCTAAAACAGGGGACCAGAAAAAAATACTAGATTTCGCACAGTTCGTCCAGAACTCGTTCATGCGAGTTTGAATCTGAATTAAATATAGAATTACACAGATTTTTACACTCAAACCGTGTATATATGGTTAAATATTGTTTTTTTTTATTAATTCAGAGCCCTACCTGGTATTATAATTCAAAACTTTATTTTATGTTTATTCATATTTTTTATACATTAAAAAAACTTATAACGCTTTAGACAATTAGGAAACCGTGATATACTTTAGGGTTAAATACATTGTTGGCATACAACCAGTGCTGGTATTGGCCATTCTCTAAGCTCTCTTTAAGCTTTTACTTGAGATATTATTATTTTTTCAAATGTTCATTCCCATACATAAGTCTGAAATCACGACCCCTGGCATATGACAATGATCTTGTTTATTGTTAATTGTAAGTTCACGCGAACTCAGTACCAATCGCGTTTTAAGCTTAATATGAGAAGACTTATAATCCCACGTTGTCCGTCCGTCATCTAGTATCAGGGCCTTTTTACGCAGATAGAAAGAAACTATGTATGTATTTACATATTTATAATATTTTTTAATGGACTCTTATAATTATTATACAAAATTAAAAAAATATTAAATTGAATTTATTAGTTAGATCTTTGAAACTTCAAAGAAATGCAAACAAGGGTTTTTTTTGCATTGACAGACCTGAAGATTAGGCGATACGTAATAACAAAAATCAACATTACAATATATGTGACAGATTTTTCAGCTGAATATTCAGTTTTGGTTTTCAGTTTTGGATTAAGCGTGAACCTGGTACTAGGTTTTTAATTTTTTGTTTATTTGGTATTTAGGATGTTTTCAACGGCCATCACAAATTCTAATTTCTTTTCATTTTTATGCTTGATTTTTGATTAATTAACTGAAAAATTGGTAATTGAAAATTGGTATGCGCCTATACTTAATACTACAAATGCTAATACTTTTTATATTTTTTATTTAAAAAACACTTACAATGCCAAACGTTAAAACGTTTGGACTATTTTAGGATACGATCGTTTAAAACCGGGTTCCACTGCTATTTGTAGTGTTGTTAAAATTGAAAAATTTCAAAACCGGCCAGCTGGTTTAAAAAAAACTAGATGACCTGTTTATACTTAATCGGCTTCTTTTTAATGGGAGCTGAGACCCTCTTCCAGTTATTTGTAGCTTTTTATTTACGTCGTTTCGTAAAACAAATCTATTTTATACGGTGTGCTTCTACCTGACTTTTTCATTGAGACCGTCATTGAGACCGTATTTCTTAATTCTCGTAAATATAATACAATTTGAAAAAATTCTGGGAACTGTGCTTCATGGAAAGTTTTTTTAATTGTTCCATTTTTCTATCGATTATTTAGACTATTATTAAAATATGTTTTTGGAAGAGTAATTACAATAGTAGAGGGTTTACATGAAACTAGTTAAACTAACTTAAAAAACAATAAATAATTATCATATATGAGTAGAAACTATAAAGACGAATAGTTTGTTTATTTCTATAATAAAATCATCATTCTCCCAGAAAAAAAACACGTTTCTACCACATTACAAAATTTCTTTAGCTTTGGTTTTTATTCTTTGTATACACTATTTCGAACTTCTGCAGAAAAAACTTTTCTATCGAAATCAGACGTACAAACGTAACCGTTATAAATTCATTATACAAATGATGGATGATTATGTTGATTCTTGTATAATATATACATAGACGATCAGAATATATAAGTTTGATCAGAAAATATTGTTATCTATCCGAATGCATATTTTAAAATACAAATCAAATACAAATACGAACTAAAATGTTTTTTTTAATAGTGGTAAATACAAAAATAATCCTTTTTATGTAGCACTTTTATTCGTCTACGTTCTTTAGATCGAATACGATAATATTACATATATTTATGATATTTATATATATATATATCTATATATTCAAACAATAACAAAACAATAATTTATTATTGTGCAGATTTATTGTTATGCTCGACATAAGGGCGGCAGGCATGTCAAAGAAAAACTTTTTCTAATATATCCTCAGCTGGATAAGTCAGGGCACACGTCTGTTGGTGGTTGCCGGCGCGCTGTGGCCTTTGGCATTTTGCTAGCGCGCTGTTGCGTCGCTAAATTAATGCGCCTCGCATTTCCTTGCGACAATCCTAAAAGCACAAACACACAATAACAACTAAAGATTCTATTCTATAGCAACGGCAGCTCGGCGCGGAGTGTCCATCCCCCTACACGCACACAAACAAACAAACAGCGAGTGTTGTGATCAAAACACAACATTCAATAACACTAAAATCTAGGGCAGCAGGTCACGCAATAATCAAAGTCAGTCGCATATATATAAAAGTAATAACATTGCGCGAGGACAAAAGCCAAAGCTCGTCTTACACACCCGATACGCAAGCACAAAGCTCAAATGTCATTTCGGGAAAATCCCTCACATTTTGTATAATACGGAGACAGCGTATCTAACATATTCTTATACATATTATATTATATCTATACAATATATATATTATACTGATTATGTTTCTGATGATGGGATATATTATAATACATTTACAGGAATACTCCAGTGCCTGAGCTGCCCGCCGCTCATCCCGCATCCCCTTCATCGTGTGTGTACTACTAAAAACGTCCATCAATTTCTATAATGAAACATGTCTTGAAAAGACCCTTCAAAAATGATTATCTCATTTTAGAGTTAATGCATTATAAAATCCCTAGTCTCCTGCCGCGTAATATCTTCTATAGATATATAAAATAGGGAGGCTGCTCCTTATTTGTTCGTCAGTCGCTCCTCTGCCGTTCCGTTGTCGGTTTATTCAACAATGGCAAATCTTGTTTCTCTGCCGTCGCGTTGCTTAGCGTCGTCAACGTCGCCGTCGCGTCGCAGTCGTCGTGGCGAGATGATCAGAAGCGGCAGCGGGCTTTGTACAACAACACAATATACGTCCCCGTGTATACTCGTATATCAGTCGCATGTATTTATACGAGAATACAATATACATATTTTATATATAAATATTCTATGCACTGTAAACCTCCAACATGTAGCGCCGGAATAATAATTTAGGCGGTACCGGCGGAGACGCACAGAGTTACGGCAATGAACAAACGCCCGTTTTACGAGTATTTAATAGAAATGATATATTTTAGGGTTGATTTAAATTAGGCGAAATTTACTTATCGAAATCTTATTCAATTTTAAACAATCACGAATCGTGAATTGGTTTGTCGACAGACAAATTTCGACCAGATTTTTTATTCACAACTTTTGTCAGAGGTCTATTCACGAATTTAGGATTGTGTATTTTATCAAGATCATTAAATGAATTGTTAGAAATGAAATTAATTACAAATAATTGGTTTATTGATTTTAAAAATGGTAAAATATATGTTTTTTAGGTTTATACTACCTAAAAAAATTGCTATAATTTTTTTGTTATTTAACTGACTACTAACTTCATTGTGTGCAAAATTCTGCAATCTCATTAAAGTATTTTTTTTATTATAAAATCTTCAATGAATTTTGCCATTTTTTATTTTTTTTGATAACTATTGCCTTTTATTTTTTTTGCCCAGGGGATATTAAATTTATGGTCTATTCTATGCCCACCCAAACACTTTTTTACAGATAAATTATAACCTTTTGATATATTTTTTCATAAAAACATTTAAATCTAAAAATATGTTATTTTAATACCACCCATTAAACCTAATAACATAAACAAAACAAAACGAACAAATTTATATAAAAAATATATAATATATATATTTATATATAAGAATTTTTTTTAATACAAATATTTACGTTATTTTTTAATTCTCGCAGTGAGTTTGAAGTTTTTAAAATTTCATAAAACATCCAAAATTTAGCATTCAAATGATTATGTATTTTTTAAATATTCCTAGATGTTTTTAGTTTTCTTTTAAAAATGTATCATTAAATTTTTCAAAAATAATAATATATTAATAATATTTTAAATTATTTTGGATTTATGAAAATTTTGTAGACATGCATTTAATTTTCAAAGGCCAAATTTTGTGTATAATTTTCGGTGAGGTATCGATTAATGTTCCCGCACTATCAGTTTTCAAAAAAAACTTCTGTTACCCCTATCTTTAAACTGCACTGTAAAAAAATCTTTCACAGATAGAAAAAGACAAAAGCAATATTTATCTAATGGTCATCAAAAATACTAACAACCATCCAAGCACATTATCCTAAACGCGGACCTCATCTTACCTATAACCTAAGTTTGATTGCCATCTATCCACATCTGCAATATCAGCCTTCTATGTTCAATCTCCACCCGTCTGGGCGCCTATACGACCGGACTAAAATACTGACAGTTATTTAAACAGACAACATACAATTTTTCTCTCTTTATATATATACAATATAAATAGATAGATCTTTGGTATTTTTTTTATAATTACAGAAATCTCATCGTGTTCAGTGTTACTCCAGTACAAACTACATTAAAAACAATATTCTAAATATACTCCAGCAGCGCCCCAACACAAACATTGAAATGAAATTGGTCAATTAAACCGGCTGCACCAATTACAACCCCATTAAACCGCCCAAAGTACAGTTCGCGCTAAAGCTCTGTAATGCACAGTTAAGTTACAGCGTGTTTTGCTTTTTTATTTAATAATTACCGGTCTAAAAACTATGTAATGCGTTTGTGTATACATATAAAACCGTCTGAATTAAATACCCGACGCAGTGATGATATCCATTTATATTGTGCATACATATAGCAGCAGCAGGCACACGACAGCAACAACAACACACAAAAAAATATACCCGCACCGTCACTCTGGCTATTTTCCCTTTTTTCCTGGTACAAGCGTGCGCGCGCGTTTGAAAACACGTACACAAAACAACTTTCCACATACAATGCGGTAGAATTCTCATACACATCAGGCCACCCTACATCACACGCGGACTCTCGGTGAGTGGAGCCGAACCCTGCGTGCGAAATATAAATCATATATATATACAATATATTATATATATATATACATATATATTATGTATATATAAACAATGTTTGCGTGGACACGACGATCAAAAAATCAATGAGACCAGGTGTATACTCTCGTATATGAATTGTATATAGCCCGTTTGCGACGTCGGCGTCGGTTGGTGGCGTAACGATTGGAGCTGAAGTAAGGGTGGGGTTAGGGCGCAAGGACTCTCGCATGCCATTTATCTGCAATCGCTCTACACGCAAGCTTTTGATTGTGGCAGCTCACGCGTAAACATATTAAACACATTTAAAACCGCAATAAAATGTTGTCGAACTATCTGATCAAAAATATAATAAAAACAAGCTACACAATAACAAACAACAACCGACCGACCTACCAAAACCACACAGAGTCAGGTCACACGTAAGGGTTGCTGCACGCGCGACATTATTATAAACCGTCTATATATAAATAATAAATATAAATATATATATATCCTTTTTATGTGTATATATAGGTTGAGTTTCAAGACGTGTCGTCGGCCGGCGTCGTCTTTGCCTCGCGAAAACTATAAATTTACGCTTTTCCCAATATTTTACGATCATGTCGAACATTGTCAGGGAATAAATTCGAAAACTTCGCCTGCAATAGCATATATACACATATATAAAACTAGGTGAGGGAGTTTGCTCAAGAGGGGCACAGGGGAACGATAGTTAAATAATATGTTTTGTAAGGAAATGATTTATCGTATAATTCAGATTGTGCTGTGTATATATGCATCTCTTATACATTTTTATCTATATATCTTTAGTATTTATATATATTTTTTTGTGTATGTGTGTTGGTGTAAAAGCTCGCGTCTCGAATTCAAATTGGATTTCTGAAGGATATATTTTTCCATTAAAGCTTATCCCGGCCAACGAACGGAAACGCTCAGAGTGTCGCTCTCCTCGCCTCTGCATTGTTGTTGCCTAGTCGTGTCTGTAATTTTTCTTTTCATATTCAGCGTTTTCTTTATATATGTATAGAAATTGGGTATATATATATATACAAATACATTATACATATTTAGATACACTAAGGCGCGCGAACAGAAAAAAGAGCATAAATATTTCATAAGCAATTTTATGCTTACTTAAAGTAATAAAATCGGATCAGCGCGGATCCATTACACGCTCCCGCGTCGAGACGCCACCGTACTGTTATGTTATATATGCTGTATATGCTAAAAGATCGTGAGTTTCTGTATGAATGAGTGTGTGCGTGCTGACGTGGAAAGGGAAAAATTCAAAATCGGTTCTATACATTGAAAAAAGCATAGCTTGGCTATCGTTCTTTTTTTTGTGTTCGAGAGTGTTAACACGGTGTGTATGTGTGTGTGTGTTATGCACAATGTGTCGGGTCACACCAGCATTCACACACATATATATACACCCTTCGGGGTGGTTTAACCAGAGAGTGGGTCGTGGACAAAAATAAAACATTTTTTACTGTCGCGCGAGTATAAATCCAAAATGTTGTATACTAAATTCCGAAAATGTATGCATAAAGTTTGAATAACAAATCAATAAACTTTGCATATAAATGCAAATAAGTTCTTCAATAGACATCATATCGTGTGTGTGTGTGTGTGTGTGTGTGTGTGTGTGTGTGTGTGTGTGTGTGTGTGTGTGTGTGTGTGTGTGTGTG
>JAAAKO020035164.1:0-12829 GCA_010015015.2 Bolitophila cinerea | reverse complement strand
TTATATAAAAAAAGTTATTTTTTTATTATTATTTAATTATTATTTTTTGATTCTATTCTATTTTTTTGCACTAAACAAAATGTATTTACCTAAATGTATATTTAAATATATATATATATATATATAACTAAAATATTTGTTACCTATGAATGAAAAGAAGTAGAAGCAATGGCAAAAAAGTGAGTTTTTTTATTTAGTTATTGTTAGAATTTCTTCCCAATTATACTTTAAAAAGTAGTGATTTTTATTACTTTTTATTACAACTCCTTAAGAGGAATATGTAGGAAAAAATCATTTCATAGTAAGGGCAAACTCTACTATATCTTAAAAACTTTTTTTTTGGAGGGAGCACTAAGTGAAGATTAAATAATTGATTATTCTCGTAGTTGCAAATCTCAAATAAGTAAATATAAATTTAGTTGTTCTTAAATATTTTGTTCTTCAAAATAATATTTACAAAAAGTTATTGGTCGCTTTTTGATCATGAATTGAAATTAAGAACTTTTGCCCATCAAGTCTGATTGATAGACATGGAAAAATATCTTTTCGCTGATAATTTGGCTGGCATATTTTTTGGACGCTCTATGGTAATCAAATCATTTGCCAGACATGGACATTCTGCTATAATGTAATTTTAACATTTTTTCTAATGCTCGCTCAATTAAACGATATGTTTTTACATGTGGATATTACAGCAGCTCTTTATGGCGGCTGCTCCAACCTCTAAAGGGTTCTTTTGCCCCCTTCTACTCTACATAAAAAAAAACTAAGTTTAGCTTTTAAAACTTTTACGTTTTTAACTAAATTTAAATTTAATTGCAAATTGAAATTCCTTGCGACAAACCCAACGGACATTTATTTACAATAGTAAGTGATACGCATTTATTGGATTGAACCCTAAACATTCTTACATATTCAGTGTCGTATATAGAATAATATATGGTACATTACATATCTCTATCTATATCCATAACTTATTCATATCCGGTTTGAGTTTTAATTTGCATATTTTCTGGCGTTTTCTGTTGTGGTCGAGCTATTCACTGCATTTGAAAAATTTAACAGCGCACGGAATTTTCAGATGAAAATTGCAGTATTATTTTCTGTTGAATAATAGAAAATATTAAATTCATATTCATTTGGTTTTAGCGTTTTGATGAATGCAACGCATTTTTTATAATCAAATAAAACAAATAGAATTGCTTGAATTTCTGTTTTGCTGAGTCAAAACTTGTGAATTGTGAGCTTTAAAGTGGGATTATCACGTCTAGATGGGAATTCTAGTTTGGATGAGGATGCAAATATACATTATTTGAGGTTATGTTTCTCTCAAATTTATCATTGCTGGCGTTTCAAGGATTTATTTTGTCAATGTAGAACTTTTTTTTTTTTTGGGTGAGGTCTAACACCAAGATTGGCATACTGGACGTATACAGCAATTATAAGAACAATCCTAACCATACGAGTATAGTAAAGTCATATGGAACAGAGAAATCCAGAAAGACTACACTATCCCTATAAGGAAGTTTGACAGGAACTTCAAAGTTGTTATACCGGAAAAGAGTTACTGAACAGGCGGGGAAAACTCCACGGACGATATTTACGTCTATACGGTTGGATTAAAAATGGGAAACAAAGTGGGTGCTTTTAAACTTAAACTTAAACTGGTATACTTAAATGCTGTAAATCCCTAACGAAACTCGCAGAGTCAACACTGTTGAGTTCTATTGGGTTCCATCTCACAAAAACATAGCAGAAAATGAAAAGGCAGATGGGCTAGCGAAAGAAAAAGGGTGCTCATCTGGATCAATAAATGCAAGAAGGCATATACTTCCACCAATTCAGCATATATACAATATCGAGGTCTTGCTAACCAACTCAAACCAAAAATGTATTAGGACAGCAGGGTGTTGTAGCAAAAAGACCTGGCCATAATTTAATCAAAAGAGTATTCTGGCAGGGCACTGTCTACTGCAAGAACACTTGCATAAAATAGGTCTCTCAGACACTAGCAAATGCACCTATTGCAAGGAAGACAGCTCTATAGAAACGGCGGAACATATTCTATGCCACTGCCCTACATTTTTCATGACGCATATACTCATGCCTAGGATGGTTATACTTAGAGGATCTAACGGAAATGGCTGTTTTCTCGATATCCATAATTATTAAGCTCATAACGCGCTAAGACCTGAAGCAACCCGAAGCACACTGGAATAAACCTGACTGGATGCTACTGTACTACTTGCTTGGCTTTCAATTATATGTCATTCGCGTAGCGTTCATTCCTAAACCAGGTCAGTATAACTATGTAAACACTAAGTCAGTTAGACCAATTAGACTGACCTCATTCTTCCTTAAGTCTCTCGAACGCAATATATATAGGTTCATTAGGGATGAGGTCTTAATTGATTATCTCTTGCACGGCAATCAGCGTGCCTACCAAACTGGTAAATCAGTTGTATACGCTCTGCATAGGCTAGTGACGAGGACAGAAAAGGCCCTGGACGACAAGAAAATGGCCATCGGGACGTTCCTTGATATCAAGGGAGCGTTTAACAACGTCTCCTTCGACGCGGTTCATACGACTTGTGCTGCACATCCGTTAATCCCACAGTCACAAAATGGATATACTATATGCTTAGGCATAGAATTGTCCACTATGACACTGGAGGTAAAACCGTTAGGGTCTTGGCAAAAAGAGGTACTCCTCAGGGAGGAGTTCTTTCTCCCCTGCTATGGAGTATGGTGCTCCATGACCTCGTTGTCATTCTCAATGAGAGAGGCTTCTATACCCTAGCTTATGTCGATGACATTACGGTTATTCTATCAGGAAAATTTGCGAGTGTTCTGTGTGATCTCATGTCGCTTTGAATATTATCCCCCAGTGGTGTGAAATTTTAGTTCAATTATCTTCACCAGAAAAACCAAGATTGAAGGACTCCTTCCAAATTATCTAGGTAACAATCCAGATTAAAAGTTAAATACCTTGGTGTTATAATTGACAACAAACTTTCCTGGAAAGAATACCTAGACTACAAATTAACCAAAGCTTCCAACGTATTTTGGCAATGTCGGAAGGCTTTCAGTAAGTCTTGGGGATTGATCCCCAAACTGGTTCTACTTGTCCATAATAAAATCGCGCTTGACATCCTCAGATGTCTCTCTTAGTAAGATTGCAGAGTTCGTCAAGAGATCAGGTAGGTTCTCGGAGGTCGATCGACTCTAAAATATGGGTTGTAGATAGCACAATGCGCCTACTCAGAGGCCTATGTGTTGGACCTGTCTTTTTGGGGCGGTTCCCCCTTCCAATCATCATCATCAGCATACTGTACTACTATAGTTGGTTTGCTATGGGCCCACGTGACCATGATCATCCTAAGCATCCTAATTTGTATATGTGTTCTTCTCAAGCGAAATATTCACGAAACCGACTTCAAAGGTGTTTCATAATAATTTCATAAATACCCTGCTAATTTTCTTTTTTAAAATTTATTTGTTTATTTCGTTGATATTTTGAATATTTAAATGTTTGTCTTTTTATTATTTATTATTATTATTATTATTTATAAATATATAAACTTAGGGAGTAAATATATAAAAAATATAAAGTATATACAATTTTTGAAGATTTTGTTAAAAACAATATTTTTGACATAGTTTAGGAACTTAAAATCTGAAGAACTATTCTCACGATGGCATGACATAAGGCCAAAGAAAAAACGGACATAATAGAAAATATCCATCGGGTTTATGTCATGCCACCTTAAGAAAAGTTCTCAAGAACTTTAGAAATCTGTTCCTAAACTATTTGTCGCATGACATAAACCCCATGGACATTGGGTCTTATGTCCGTTTTGCCCACCACTTGTTCTTATATATCATTTAAAGATAAATAAGCTAAAACATATTGACGATAAAGTGTTTGACTCACCTGGTGTATGTGTATATAAATATTGATGAATTACAGTTGTGTGCGTCTCACTAAAGTCGTTGCTTGGGTTCGTTTGAGTAATTCTGCAATGAAGACAAGAGAAAATCTGTGGTTAGAAATTATTGGTTTATCTGTGGCATTTACATGATCCGAATATATGTAATTAACCACAAATGGGCTAAATTTCAATACTATACATATATAGATTTAAATTATTTCGTATATTATGTATATATATACAATTATATAGATAAATAATTATAGAATGTTTGTGTGTTGTTACGCGATGGTTATTCACCGCGGAAACCCGGAAACCACCCCGCAATGTAACGATCAAAGTTACACAACACACAATACAAACTAAATTAGCTCAATCGAGCTCGAGTTTATTATAATAGAGCGGGAATAATGTGCACACATACATATAAATATATAAATCGATTGAAAACCCCAATTTATATAACATAATGTACAAAATAACAAAAGCACATAAAATCACGCAGACTATTTGTGTGTGTGTGTGTGTGTGTGTGTGTGTGTGTGTGTTTGGCAAATGCGTCGTTATGTAATTGAGCCAAGCAATTGCGCGCGCGATGAGAGGTCGACAACGCGCGCATTTCTTGAAATTGTCAATATTATCAGATCGTATATCTAGTATAAAGTACGTACACACACATACACATACACGCAGTGCATTGACATAACTGTATCATCACGGCCGAAGCATAAATATATAGAACGCACGTAAATCAAGAAAGAGGGACGCGACGGGCTCACGCAAACAATGTGCGTATAGCGCAATTTGATCGTATCTGGAGTGTGCGGCACTGCCTTTAAAACGCATAGAAAATTAAGTCAAAGAGGAATGTGTATTTGTTTGTATACAATTATGGTATAGAATACTAGCAATTAGTGGTATTTACAAAAAACATTGATAATAGTTATGATATTCTCTAAGAAATAAATAATTGAATCTAAATCTGGGTAAAATGGTTACACACACTAATAAAATATTAAAAAAAAATTGTAAAAGCTATAAAATAAAGTTTTTTAAAAAAATAAATGATATTCCTTTTTCTATTAATTTTTCCCATTCTATAAAATCAATCACCTTGCAATTTTGTCCTTGCATAAAACACAAAACCAACAGAATTGATTGCAATCCAATTTTACCGTCAATTTGCTATCAATCAGAAAACTCCAGCCACCAAAACACCTCGAGCCAAAAGTGTGCAGCCATACACCAAAATCATCATCACATCAGTATGGTGCATATGTGTGCAGATGTGCACAGTGTCCGATTCTTTAGTAAAATAGGATAACATTGTGTAACTGTTTTGGGGCAATGTAGAAAATAGACTAATATTAGATTTTTTTAAGATGAAAGATAATAACTGCATCAACAGCATATTTTCAAAAGCACACAACATGATTCAAGAATTTTTTTGCAGGGGTGGAAAACTATTTTTCAGGAGACAAAAATTACTAATTCTGACATACATTATTTTGACCCTTTCGATCCTCATCTGATAACTCTCTTACTGGCCAAATAGGAAAGCTCCCCTTAATGTAATGTTGGCGGGTAACATAATGTCTACAGAACAAATAATTATTGGAACTTATGTAAAATCCAAACAGTTTATGTCTGTCCGTGGGAATTATGTCGGCTTTTTGAAATAGACCATAAAGTCTAAAGACTATGTCCTTTTAAATATAACTTTAGGTCCATGGAAATAATTTCCATTTGAATCACAGGTCCATAGAATTGGGGATTGAAACTATACGAAAAAACTGGTTGAGGAGACATAATATGGGCCCTATGCATACAAAAATATTTTCTTTTATCCAAATTGAAGCAAATGCTTGTATGTGTATGCATAAAACATAGCTGAAGCATTTGCAAAAGCAAATACTTTTTTGCCCACGATTTTCCCAGAAATGTGTTAAAGGTGAGGTTATTTCCAAAGTAAAACATATTTTAAAACATACTTTAGTTTATGCTACTATTTCCTTGTTTTCTGTCAGGGCAACTGTGCACTATCGTCACCGTGTATTTTCATGGTGATTTTCTTGTTTTATTAAAAAAAGACTTAATGAGAAATTTGAGACTTATTCCCTGGAAAAATAATATACAGGAAGACTGTGACTTATTTGCAAATGTTTAAACGACAGAAAAGGACCAAAACATCTAATTAATAACAACAACAAGAATAGAAAAACCAAAGAATAGAAAATAGTACAAATTTGAGCAATGGTTTTATGATTGTTGGAATTATATCTATAAAGTTCTGTCTTTATAAATTAGATTTCCTTAAATACACTCTCTTAAAAACACTGTAAAGAATACGATTTATTACTCTAAACTTCTTGCTTTCTCATAAGGGTAATTTCTTGGGGACAAAATACGAATTTTGTAATACGAGTGGAGATTGAAAAGTTTTCGGAATGGGCAAGATATGGCTCGCGTATTGCGAAAGGCCAACCAATTTTAGGAAAGCTGCAAAATTTTCAAACGTACAGTTCTTGTTAACTAGGCAGTTTTGTGAAGTAAGTGTGCCTGACTTACTTGACATAACTGCAATATTGCAAAAATGGATAAACATTGTTCGTAGAATGGGAAAAAGGCCACGGAGATACGAGATATTTTACAGAAAGTTCATTGCACCTCAACACCTTCATTCTCGACTGTTAGTTTCTGGGTGAGCGAGTTCAAACGTTGCCGTACAAGCACCAAGGATAACCCACGCAGTGGATGTCCAAAAACGGCCACAAATGAGGAAATTGTTGACAAAGTCCTTGATCTTGTGTTAGCCGATCGTCGAGTGAAGGTGCGCGAAAAAGTAGAGACCACGGGCATAGACGAAACATAGATCCACCACTACACACCATCAGAGACCAATCAGCAGTCGAAACAGTGGACTTTTTCTGGCGAATCTGCTCCGAAGAAGGCAAAGACTGTCCCATCGGCCGGAAAGGTTATGGCTACCGTTTTTTTGGGATTCGCAAGGTGTGATCCACATCGACGTTTTGCAGACGAAAAGAACAATCACGGGGCAATACTACAGCGATTTATTGGATCAATTTGTAAGTAAACCATCCAATACATCTTTAAAATATATATTTTAAAAGTGAAGATTCGCCGTGATTCGGCTACTCGTATCATTTGGTCAATCATGATTTGGCCAATTGTATTATTTGGCCAATCGTGATTTGCAATATAGCAAATTTATGATATGAAAGCTTACGAAACTGTTCAACTAAATACTAAAACACAAAATCAGTCCTTCTATTATGAAAACAATCCACACAATCAGAAACAACTCCTCTCGAGCCCTCTTAATGCAAAGTGGCCCGCATCAAAAACATTCAATTGTGGCGGTTGAATCAAACGCTTTTGTATGTAAATCCGACTTTCTCACTGGGACGCACTCCTAAAAATCCCCACAAGTTTGACCCAATTCTTGGTTATTTAAACTGCATGACCCCACGTGTAGCAACTACGAAATAACGTTTTGACATATAACATAAAATACATAATATTTATTTTTGGTTCCATTCATTGTGCGCCTCGCGCAAACACTATATGCCCGCGCTTCCTCCCGCTCCGGCACTGCACATAGCATCCAAAAAACAACGTCGACCGCATAAACGTGCCATGGCGGCGGGGCGCGCACTCTGCCACAGCCGCCACCGCGCACACGCACGCGTCACAAAAAAAAACGTGAAAGGAATTTATTATGTGTTTTCACTTACGCTTCGGTGGCGCGCTTCAGTCACTGTCACACAGCGCCTGAGCGCCGGAAAGGGGTGGTTGTGCTCTATACGCACACAAAACACACAGCCCCCCCAACACACACACACACGCAGAGAAACTTTTGCCAGGCTCTTTTTGTGTATACAAGTTAGCTTTGGCACTGCCAACAATACATATATACGCATTTTATATATGTATATAATACACAATATATATAACCAACTAACAAACAATGGAGTTTGAGTTGGGGTTGTGGCATGGCCAGCCGTTGAGCACTGTGAATGTGTTTATAAATATACATACGATCTGTGTGTGTGTGTTCTATGTGTTTTCGTCGACACAATATGAGAGAACCCCCCCGCAAGTAGGACTCCTCTATACCACAAACACAACATGTGCGACTTCGAAGCACCCCCTTTTTGCCACCACCCTCCATCCTCAGAAGAATGTTTCAATTCATGCTTAAGCATGTCGAAGGAGGTATGTTTGTGTTTGTGTGTGCCAGAACAGGCATCTGCGTGCGCCCGACTGGCTGGCGCCTAGTCGTCGGTCGTTCTGTACGGAGTGGCGCGGCGAGAAGGAGTCAGCTCTGGCTCCACAAGGCGATGAACGTTCAGCACACAGATTCTCCGTGCGCCAGCATCATCACGTGGTTTCTCGCTACTATGCACTGTATATGTGTATGTGTGTATAGGAGTTAAGAGTGTAGTGTGCCTTTTTATACTCTATTTTCGCTCAGTTTATATAGGTGTGTTCCAAGAACGCCCAAGCCCCAGCCCGCCCGTCCGTCGTCTATAAATATGCGCTCGGCATCGCGCGTGGCAGTCTTGTACAAGCATATAACGGTTTAATTATGCGACACAAGTTTGGTTTATTGTTAGGTAATTTTCGTTGAGCTTCATCAACATATATTATATTTTAATGTAGAGCTTCGTTGGGCAAAGTGTTGAATTGTGCGTGAAAACATTAAAATTAACTTTTAATAATATTTAGTATGTACATCGTACATGTATACATGTAACAGATTGTAGGTGTATAAAATCTTATTTTTAATTCTTTGACCAACTTAGGTGTAGCGTAAGGAAAGACCAGACGTTTTCAGACGCTTTAATATGTTCGATTTTTGATGTGGTTTAGCTTGGCCGCCAAGATCACTCGATTTAGTTGAAACAAAATTCAATATCTGCGGGTATTGATATAAGAGGTAGATTTTAGAAGGTACAAAAAAGTAGCCCACTCTTTTATGGTTTGTATTTTTTTTTTAAAGTTATCAAACATTTTTTCTTAAAATAATGATTATTAAAAAAAATTATAATATCCTCATTTGAAAATACTATAATTTTTAGAAGATCTGCTCCACGCAAAAATAGGGTATATTAAAATGTATATACATAACACGCAACTCGTCGCTGACATTTTATATAGTGTCACTAGCCCGAAATGCGACATGCGACATACGACAATTATTGGAACGCGACAAAACACAATTTAGGCGACATAAAAATCTAAAATTGCTATTTTCAGCCGGTTTTCAGCCATTCGTTAAATTCTTTATTGTAGAACTTAATTTTCAGCTCTAACGTTAATGCTACGATTACACGGATTACTAAACGTAGCAGTTACTGCTACTTTTCTGCCAGTTGGCGACAGTTGTCATGTAATCGCCTCTAGAGTTGCCGACAGTTGGCGACAGTTGTCTCAACTTGCGTTTTTGGTGAAGTTTTACAGTTGTCAACTGATACTTTGGCGACGAGCAGAGTTTTGAGCCAAGATACTCCGCCAAACATATTAAATCACAAGCACATAAGTTACAAGCGCCAATTGCAATTTTCAGATGATGAATTGTGAGCCAACTATATGACAAAGCAATGTCACTGTCGCCATATCATTATGAATGAGCGGTAATGTCAGACAAATACTTTTATGCACTAAATCTGTAAAAATAACAAATAATATATATATATATTTGTTTTATTTTTTAAAAGTTAAATGATATTCTTATTTTTTGCTAGTCAAAAAGTCAATCAACATAAACATTATTTTATAGAGAAAATACTTTGGCTGATATTACCGATCAATTCAAGAGATGGCGACAGTAACATTGCTTCGTTAAAGAGTTGGCTCACAATTCATAAAGTGATGGCACTTGTTTCATATCTGTGTCGTGACTGGCGCTTGCGGCCACACACCGATGTTTTGTACCAATATTGCCGCTCACTGAATTCTTATGCGTTGGGCTTATTTCTTATCGGAAAAATGACAGAATCGCAAGGCTGAAGGGATAATTGTAAAATCTCCAAAATTGATGTCAGGCCAACTGGAGGTGTCTATTAATGTTTTTCAGATATATATAGACTGAGTTTTAAGTGGATTAAGTCTAAGATCACTGCCTTCAGATCATTTTTTAATTCGGTCAAGTTCGATGTTGACGCTGGCAAAAATATATTGACCCCTGACTATATAGGACCGCTTAATCTTACCTGTACATCATCCGCGAACACTGTACACTGTAGTCACCTTTTAAAAAATCGTTTGGAAGATAATTATTGTGAATATTAATGGGCCAAGGATAGAACTTTGTGGAACCCCACAACAAAGGTCCGCATAATTAGAACATACCCCATTCAAACTAACCATCTGTGGTCTATCGATCAAATACGCGTGTAGCAGATAGTAAAAAATTATAAAGGTTTCTTAGTTTAAAGCCTAGTTTGTCATGATCAACACTTTTAAATGTTTTAGTAAAATCATAAAAAAGAAGAACACTTATATTTTTCTTATCGAGTTCCATCCGGACGTCATCAGTAGTCTTAAGTAAGGCCGTAATGGTACTATAATTAGACCGAAAACCTGATTGTTTCACTGATAACATTTTATTATCTGTTATGTATTTATTAATTTGATCCTTCATCAGCACCTCCATACATTTTGACATGGCTGGTAAGATACTTATTGGCATAAGATTATTCATAGTTTTTGGAACGGAAACTGTTTGTAAAGGTAATAGCTTTGCTCGTTTCCATGAAGCTGGGAAGAATGAAGTTGTAAAAATACTATTAAAGAGATGACACAGAACAGGAATGATTGTAGAAAAGAGTAATTTTATGAATTTCGGAGGGATACCATCAACCCTAACGGCGTTAGACTTAAATTGTAAAATTGCCTTGAGGATGTTCTCAGGAAACACATCTTCAAAGTAAAAGCAGCTGTCGGTTAAAGCAATCTTTGCAGGGAGTAGTAATAATGGAGCTCGTATTTTCTGTGATGAAGCAGTTGTAGTAATTGTAGTAGTGGTAAAATGTTTGTTGATCGACTCGACATCAAAATTCTAAGAGCCAGTGCGTTTAGGATTAATCCCAATAGATTCAATATTACGCCATAGTTTTGTTTCAATATCTCAAAGGTTCGAAGACATTTTTGTATGCGTTCCTTTTCATTTCCTTGCAACATTTACAATAAACATCAACCCAATTCACATCAAAATAAAAAACACGGACTCTTTATTTGTGTGAATTGAATTTGTATATGGTTTTTAGGACATTGCAATAAAAAACGGTGTCATAAATTCCACAATGGCTCAACTTTAAACAACCTCAACGAAAAGAGAAAAGAGAATCATAAAACAATTTCACACCTGCCTGGCAGCGTGCAGATTCACATCGTATATATATAACAAATATATAGATGTATTATATGTATATTACATACCATACATAGACGTCTATACGTTTTCATAATATGAAGCCACACTAAAACGCCACATTATATACGTTTTGAACAGTCCTAAAACACACACACACACACACACACACACACACATACACGCACACAAAAGAAGTACGGCATAATAAATTGCCCTATCGTTCGTTTTCATTAGAGTGAACCTGAACCAGAATTTATCAATGGACACGGGGTGGTGGCTGGTGGCGCTGGGTCGGCACGACGCGGAAAACTCGGGCGTACAATTATATACCGGAAAATTATTTCTAAGTGATTTGGGATGTTATTTGTACGCTGCTATATTGTTGGTTTACCGTAACTGTTCTTGTACACAAACTCGTAAATTAAATAACAGTTTATCCCACCAGGAATATATGTATTTGTATATGGTATATAGGTATTTGTATGCGAGGGGATAGGGGGATGGGGGACCGTTTCACAGATACTAGTCCAGCACGTAGGCCGCAAAATATTAGTGTATAGTACATGTATGTGTTCGTTATATTAGAATATACTCGATTACTCGTATATGGATGATATATCCTTTTGGAAGTTGGAATTCCTTGTGGTTGTAGCTTCATTCGCACTGACAGCTGCCGATGGCACCATTGTTGCATTTGAAATACGATAATACGATAATAATATATGTGTGTAAAATTTTTATTTTTGATTTACATACAATTAGTATAAAAGCTCGTATTTGATAAATAAAGGCATATATTTACTTTACGCAACCAAAAACCAAAAGCACAACATTATCGCCCACATTTAAAATACAACCAATTCTGCGTTGATGTACAAAATTTCGGCAAACGCCATTTTTGCGTTTATTCATGTATACCATGTTTTTATTTGACAATTTTATCAAAATGCATGCGTGGCACACAAACACACACAGCGCCCAACAATTTATTATGGGTGGTGCTGTCACCCACGACATTAATCTCACCAATAACAAGATTTATGCGTTGTTTGCGTGCGCTTTTTTTTAAAACCATTTTAATGTTCGGTTTGGCTGGTATTTTATGTAGCACCACATAAATGCCCTGTCTTGCGAGAGTTTATTATGTTCGAATCGAGATAATTCAATTTATAAATAAAAAAATGTATCACTAGAATATTATATAACTTTACTGGCAGTAGAGCTTTTGTTTTTTTTCTAAAATTTAAACATAATACGGGCTTGTTATTTTTATCGTGTACATGTTTTTGTTTTGATTTTATAAAGCGTTATATATTACGATATTTGCATGTGTATATATTTTTCAATCTAGACATTGTAAATACATTCGCATAAAAGCATCCATAAAGTATTTATAAAAATATTATTCGATATTTATTGAAGCATGTAAAATTCTTGCAATAAAAAAACGCACTCATACACAAAGAAAAAAGATGTATAGAATATAGAGAGGTCAGCA
>JAAAKO020035153.1:0-12831 GCA_010015015.2 Bolitophila cinerea | reverse complement strand
ACATTACCTATTCTTATGCGCCAGTCATGCATTTGACCGTTCGCGCTTGTGAACGTTCGCGCTTATGAGCCGGACTCATTTCACTGACCGTAGATGACCGAAAAAATCAATTGCGATAACTGCTATCAACAAATCCCATCAAATGTACCTGAAATACTGCAATACATATCATTAATTATATCTGTTTTTTTTAAATATTAGATTTTATTTCTTTTCAATGAAATGATGCTCAAAGACGAAATGCACTTACATTCTTATAACAAATACAATTAGAACAGCATGAATGTACCGTTTGTTCGTGATCAATGAGCAGTGTATACACAAATTTCCATCAGGAGGCAGTGCCCTCCAAGCTGTCGATGATAAATGATCTCGTGCATATTTTGACGCATTCCATTGTTTTTCCTTAGCACACCGCGACCCGCACACGTAAATCATAATCGAATAATAAAAAATGCAGCTATATACTCAGTTTAACAACCTTTTAATGACTCTCGAACGCACTCTCTGCTCAATGTTCGCTTTGCCATAGATCATATTCGTGTATAAGAGACACAAATATACACAGGCACGCACACAAAAGATCGGCCACACTTTCTTTTGACTGCCGTTGTTTCGATGGTGCTTTTTTCATCTTCTGGTTTTGATTTATGCTCTCGCGAAATAGATCGTTAATAAATAATACACACAGACACACACAATAGATTCGAATACAAAGTAAATGCAACGAAATTACAAAAAATATATTTCCATTAAAATCTATATAATTTATTATATCTAGTTGCCAGTGTACGACCGCATATTGAGAGCACGCGACTATGCTTTGGCATGTTATATGAAATCATTTATATCGATTACCAGTTTGGCCATCGCATTTCTAGATAGCATATAAATGCAATACAACTATATAAATATATACGTATGTATAATAATAATTTCTTGCCGCTCGCGCGCGTTTATTCACAAATAAATGACCACGAAAGTGAGAAGTGGAGCCACCCATTTAGGGCGTTGTAAACACTCCATAAATCCAAGAGTGCGCCGCGCCACCGCGTTTATTAAATCCCTTTTACTTAAAATCGATCGCGTCGACAAAATCTCGTACACACATACACATATACCAATTCGATATCAAAAAAGGCGAACTGCATTCGTTGCGCTTATATTAAAATATAAAAAATCTTACGACTGGCGCGCTTGCGCTTGTAATACATATTACATCGCGTTTATGATTTTTAAGAGCGATTTGCTGTGCTGCCGCGCATTCCAAATGAGTACGCAGTGTAGTTGCAGTTGGCGCGCGTATGCCAACCACAGTTGTTGATGTTGTTGTTGTTGTTGTTGTCACTAATTGGATGGAATACATCAATTTCAGAAAATTCAATTAAAATGCTCTGTATTGCTTCCATTGCCCCGATTTGATTGTTATAATAATTTTAAAAATTACCAATAAATTACCACGGCCAGCGCAAAAATTGCCGTATACATTTTCGTCGTTGCGATCGTGTGCCTGTTTATACAATTATACATATTACTATTAGTATACTGTACAATTTCTGGTACACGTCCGCACACAAGCTTGTATACACTCAAGACACCGTGCTTGCGCACATGCGATTAATTCGACCCGAGTTGTAGAGCACGCGCGCATAGTGCTTTTGTACACCGCGCATATAATATAACATATACATAAATTTATAAACACGCGCGCGCGCTTACTAAAATTGCTTTGATCCAATTTTGCAGTGTTGAAAAATTGGTATATAAATACAACATAAGAATTTTGTTAAATTATTATTATATGATCGGTGGCGGTGCAGCCGCCAAGGCACAATATGTACACTTTGGCAGAACCGTTCGGGCGAGATCTTTAATTAGATGTTACATGTTAAAGTATGCGCACAATTTGAAAGAAGAAAAGAATAGCACCGAACAAAAAAGAAACAGTACAAATGTTATGTGTTATATATATACACGAAATGTATATGCGAGTGGCGCGGCAGTAGAACAAACGACGATGAAAAAGTGCCGCCTGCTGAAACTCTATTATTATGACAAAGCGAGGCTCCACCAGTATTGATATAGCATACATATATATGTACTATATGTCTATGATTTTAATATGTATACATCTATATAAATATTATTTTGCCAATAATAATGATGCATTAAAGATTCGCGATATACGATTTACGTGCACAGCAATCTAGGTTAATTGATCGAATCCGGCTGATGCCACGAAGTGGATTTAATCGATTTTAAAGTATATGAAAAATTAAATGGATTTTTTCAGATACAAGTATTTTAATTTAATGGCATAGTATAAATCGTAGATAGAATTTCATTTGTATTTGTTGGTTAGAAGTTTTATGCGAAGAAACGCAATTTTCAATAAAAACAAATGATCTTGTGGATTCTTTATTAAATTTACCGAGAGCCGAAACAGAAAAAATATCCTTGATAATCGTTGAAATACTTATTTAAAAAAGTTTACATCGTAGTTATCGAGTTATCGAGTATAGAGCTATAATTGTTCACTTCGGAAGAAAATAAAACTGAATCGCTGGAATTGAGATTAGTTGATGATTAGTTGGTATTTAAAGATATTTGGATAACTTTTTGAATATATCTGAATTGTGTAGCAATTTATACGTTCAATTTGAATTAAAAAATATAAAAAGTATATTATAAATGTCGTCGCTTTTCAAATTTTTGGTTTCAGCTACATTTTAAAAATATAACATGTATATTGAATTTCTTTGGATTTGGTCGTCGCTTTACAAGTCTTTGATTTCATCTAAAATCTCTATGGATTTAAAAAAAAACAATTTGTTAGTTATAAAATTACTAAAATTCTAGAGGGCACATGCACATTTGTAGATACTCTAAGGTATTTATCAACATATTTATTTTATTAAAAAAACATTTTCATTTATACACATTAATTATTTCAATTATTGAACATTATTATTATTTCTAAAGTTCTTAAAAAATAATTCTAAAAGCAAGATGTTATTTAAAAAATCTTTGTAGGCATACAAAGTAAATGGTTTTTCCAATTGTAACCCTTCCTGAGCACTATTGGTAGATGAAACATTTTTAATCTTTTTGAAATAATTCATCAATTAGTCGAATATTCTATCCAATAATTCATCCATCCCTCAATGCATGTATCCTCTTTTTTTTTTATTTATTATACAATTTCCAAATATATGTTAAAATCATATAAACGTTTTTTTGAAAACGTTTTCTTGAAAACAATCACTTATCGTTTGATGCCTAAAACGTTCCAATGTATTGAAACATAAAACCATCATTTAATCTATCAATCAATCAATCAACTTTAATAAATGTATCAATCCATAAATCCATTAATTCATAAATCCAACAACCCATCAATATATCAATCCACTCATAAATAAATTCATCAACTTATTAATTTATCAATCAATCCATTCAGCATAAATTCATTAATAAATCTATTTATTCATCCATAAATTGAATAATTAATCCACCGATCTGTCAATCCATCAATTCATTAATTCATTGATCATATTTATGTATAATATCTGGCTCATAGATCTAAATCACTTAAAATACAGAAATATTATAATTGTATGGTATATTATATCCGGATCAAGAGCTAGTACAGAATTTTTAATCTTATAGTATCGATCAAATAATTGAGAAATTTAATCATTCTCCCTTTTATACTACTCAAAATTCGATAAATCTAAAAGCTGTGATAGGTTTTCTTAAATTATGGTAATTGGCTAAAAAACAAAAAATATGTATAATAAACATTTTCTTCTTAAAGTTCTTTAAATCGTAGTATTGGGTTTGAATAACCACTTTTTGAAATTATTTTCTGTAGCTTAAAGAACTAAATTAAAGATTCTTCAATATTGTTTCATGCCGTAGTATTCGGCTCAAAGGACCAAATAAATGTATTCATGCTGATATACGGTTCAAAAGACCATATCATTTCAAAACATATTTATAATTTCTAGTATCATGTAATATCTCAAAGGATCAAATAAGCAGAAATTCGTAAGATAATTTAACAAAAATATATAAACACAGATATTTTTCGTTGTTTTTGTTTCCCGGGGATTCCTAGGAATACGATTATTATATTCCTAATTCTCGGGAATTATTCTGTATTTCTGATCTCTATTCTGTATCAGAGATTCCGTCCCAACAGATGAAGAAGTTATATTATGGAAACGTTTAAGCCGGCTTGAAAGATCCAGTAATTCATAAACTAAGATTTTTCTCTAATGTTATACGACTTTACATACCAGAAACATGAGAAATCAATATATTTTATCCGTATCCTAGTTACCAGCTCTTAAAACCAATAATTTAGAAACTGAGTTTTTTGGATGTATGACATCCGTTTCAAAGTACCTAATTTTTCAGAAAGTGAGATTATTCTCGTTTCAAACATAAAATAGATACAAAAAATTCAAAATATTTTGGTTATGAACCAGATACACAAATCTTTGGTTATTTGTGTGTTAAATATGAATTACTAACTGATCTTTGTTTAAAAAACAAGCATTTAATAAAATCTAATCAAAAGATGAAATATCAAAAACTCGTACCAACTGCGATTGAGTCTGCAATAAATTGTGATCAAAATTCAGCCTGATGCGTTCGGACTGGTTACAAGCGGGCATAATCAACATAGTTTCTAAGTACCCGAGTATCTCCCAATTTAATCGGATACCATTGGTAGTACAACAAAAACACGCATACATAATGCATTTGCACTAAAAACGCACACCGACAATCGACCGAACAGAACGATCATTTTAGCTATCCGAGTTTAGTTAGTTCCACGCAGTTATAATGAAATAATTAATAAATTACAGACCAATCGCTTGAAGAATGTGTACATTTGCTGAGCGCTAGCAAAAAACACTCATCATTGAATTGCGGCAAAAAACCAAAGTCTCGTGGAATTTCTGCAAATAGATTCCGCACGGTGCGTGTGAGCGCGCTAGAGTCATAGTCTGTGCGTGTGTGTGTGTGTGTACCGTGCAGAGCTCTGAGTGTCTCAGTGTATGTGTGCCACATATTCAGCTTGCGCGCGCAATTTATGCATTTGGAATGCGAATAAATATATAAGTATAAAATACCTATACCACAGTTACGATACACTTAGTACAGCATACATATATATTTAAGCAAAATACATATAAAAAATTGGTTTGCATCAAAATCCAAAAAAACCTGCTCAGAATAATATGCAAACTCTAAAACCACCGTAAATACACGTCAGTTTTTGTGTGTGTGAGTGTGCGTTTTTTTCATTGCTTTGCATAATATTTTTCGAAAAACATACGAAGAATGTACGCATACACACAAATCTCGCAGATATCAAAATCAATTTGAATGAAGTTGACTCTGCAGGTTAACCAAAATTACCATCAAAAATTCTTATGACGTCCACGCATACACAAGAATGCCAATCAAGTGGGTTACAGTTATTATATTATTTAAATCCAAACATTTAAGTGTCTTATCTTCTTCGACCGTATGCAACACAAATGTGAGCACGGCTGTGATACACATACATATTTTATAGAACTTAATTATTTAAAATTTAAAACAATATAATTGACAGATATTAATATTAAAATATCAATTTGACTGACACCCAGAGAGAGAAAGAGAGTCGCGTCCTCGACGGCCGTCTCGGTCAAACTGTAATTCTAAACGGTCGATTTGTCAGAATGCATATCGACTTCGATATCGACGTGTGTTAATGCAAATTACTTTGCAAATGCGTTGTGCATGTAGATGAATATCAAATGATAAATTAATTGGACTCGATCGAGATTTTGTTTCGTTTTTTTTGGCGGCCGGATCGGCGACAAGAGTTTTGCTAATTTGTCAACTCATATAAACAGCATAAAAACGCCTTTCGGACAAGGAAGTGCTCGCAGCGCTTGATTGACTGCACCAGTTTATAATTTATTATAATATCAGTGTATTTATTTGCAAATGTTAAAATTGAAAGAGATAAATTGTGTGGGGCATTTGCGATTGCGACTGAGGCGACGCTGTTTTTTAGCCTGTGTCTGGGTCAAAATAACATATTTTTTATCACCCCATTTTAAGTAAATCGAGAGTATATAGTTTATATGGATACTCCAGCAGAGTGTGCGTTGTGGTACTAAAACACAATTTTACCGGTTCCAAACTAAGGCCGTTAAAAATACAAATTCAGATATGATATATATTTATTTAACAGAAAAAAAACGTTGTCTTGATTTTTACGGACGCAGCCTCATAATGCTGTGCTCTCTCGCGCGTCGTGTCGGCTCATGGATTGGCTTTATCGAATTTTATGATTTTTCTGTGGTTGTGCAAGCGCACGCACTCCACTTTGATGATTGCGTGCGCGCACGCTGCTCGAAACGAACTGTACTTTACTGTAATTACATAATAATAAAATAATAAAAAAATATATGTGTACCCAGCGCTGGCGTGTACTGTACACTCGCATTCAGGCGATGCACATAAAATCCCAAAAAATGCATCCGGTTTGATTATCGGTTTTGTTTTTGGAGATTAAAATATGTGCATACATCTCGAGTTTGCGCTGACGACCACTGCACCGGGGCCTGTCTGCGGGAGAGATGATATAAGTCGAGTACGCTGCCGCACTGAGGATTAACGATCGAAGAGTCGAGCGTGTGTGTTCGCGCTCGATCGCGTTAAATGACGCGTGAAGTCGGCTTATGTGTAATTAGTTTTTTTCATGTAATTTTATTTTACAGACTTTGTAATTGCGTTTTACAAGCTAGTGCACTTAATGCGGTTGCTCTGTCGTCCCAAAAAGGAGTGTATGTATGTGTGTATTGTAACGTGTTTGAGTACGTTTATTTAGAAACAAGCGCGGGCTTGCATTTCCGGATCAGCTTTTCGAAAATACATATCTATAAAGCCATCCTTTTTATATTAGTTTTTACGACGACCAACGATGCGTCTTCATGGCTGCATTATGTAAATCAACCACACGGGTATATCAGCATGCATTAAGTATTACATAGATTTAAGAAAATTCATATAAAAGATGGCTCTCTGCACCGGTGCAAGCGAACCATTACCATTAACCCATAAAAAACGGCTTTTTGCCAAACAATTTATGATAAAGCTGTTTGAGAATGAACGTGCGTAACGCATACATACCACTCGAGCGCTTGCCTGGCAAATCGTTTTTCCATGCGCACCAAGAAATATGTAAGATGCTATAAGACGCGCGAGCGCACGCTTAGATATTTATTAGCAAAGCGTGATCATTTTGCAATGTATTGGCATATCAAATGTGTGTGGATAATATAGATAGATATACGAGTAGAGTAGCAACTATATCGTATGTGCCTGTGTGTGTGTATCTGAGTGCATTGAACAGGTATGCTGGATGGGTGACAGAAGAAATGCCAGAAGAAAACACAAATCGATTGAGTATTTATGACTACAGCATCGTTGTTTACAATGTATGCGCATTCTTGCCACAGCGGAGAGGTTTGTAATATATGTCTAGCAGGTGAAAACTTCTGATGCTGTGTAAATTCGTCGTTTTTAAAGGCTTTCGAATAAAATTCGAATTCATTTAAAATAATTTCCCATTGTGGCAAAATTTCAGGAAAAATCTCATTTTCTATCATTATTTTTAAAGTAATTTTTAGGGTCGTTTAAGTTTGTATAAAAATACTCTTTTTTATAAAAACAAAAATATATATATATATATATTATCAAAATCATTTTTAAAAATTAAAAACATATAAATATTTTTACAAAAATTGAGTGATCTATATTGTTGGTAAGATACACTTTATTGGACAAAAGGGCGTGTATTCATATACCCAATAAGTAATACCTATACTCATAGATTTTAAAATATTTATCTTCTATCTATACAATTTTTTTAATGATTATTTTTGATGGTTCTTTGTTTTTGAAGTCTTTTTTTGAAATTTGCTAATTACGAAATGTGGCCTTTCAATTGGATTGGATTGTGTTGTAATTTTTTTTTTTTTGGTTGTGTCTGCGCCATTAAATTTCGTTGCTTATTAACTCGCTACAACTGGGAGGCTCAATACACTTTTTTACATTGGGATACTCAGTCCTTAGCCGGATAATTTGCAGTATGTTTGCAGATCGTTGATAGATAGATGAACTCTTACAGGCAGATTATCAATAAGCTGGTACGTAAATACTCTTACACTCAGTTTATTTTGTTCTTATCTTCCAAATTTTTATCAACACAAAAAATGTCTTCTAATCATGTTATGTATTTATGTTTTTTTCAGTGCGTTATAATGACAATAAACATGCTATATTTTGGTACAATATTTATAAGACAACTTGCTTGAGCTGAAAATTAAAAAGTCACAGGCTCACCAGCATGTAGCTAATATTACCCAATCAGTATTTTTTCTTCATATTTTCACTCTTACAGTAAAATTATTTATTTGATGAGATGAGGTCATAAATTAGATATTAAATATCCCATTATATTTTTACCCCAAAACAATATCACATAACGTATATCAAAATTACCTCTACCCGGCCCAAGCACATTTATCCCCAAAACGTCAAAATAACGGCACTCTCTCTGGCAACCCATAAACCACTTAAATAAAAATCGCGATAATCCAAGCCACACATACAATTTTTCGAATATTCCAGTTATAAATTATGTTTTCGGGCAAATACAGTTTTGGACATATTATCACACTTGCCATCATCACACAATTTCGAAATTTATTGCGTGCATATAATTAAGTATACACACGCATTTTAAGTGAAATATTCTTTATTTGTGGCGTACACGAAAATTGTGTGTATCGAACGGCGAGAGAATGACTTTTTTTGCCAATGCGAATTCGAAACGATAATTTGTTTATCCAGCGGGACGCACAAACGAACTATACTTAAGAAAGGTATAATATCATGGTGTGTGTGCCTGTATGTGTGTGTGTGGTGATTGAATAATTATATCGTTGCGAAAAACTGGCATGTCCTGTGTGTGTGTGTTTTTCATTGCCGCGACGCGGTTATTCAATTTGCTGCGGCGCGCGGTGAACGCGGTGATTTATTGAACGTACGGAAATGTAGAACGAAAGACTTTAAAAGCGACGAGCCGCGCACAAGCGATTTATGAGCATTTTCAACGAGCTCGGAATATGTTTGCTGTGTGTGTATGTGTATTAGCGAGATACTCACAAAGATTTAGGGTTAGTATATAAAATTACAATCTGCGCGAACAAAGGTCAAGCTTAAAAAATCCAATTTAAACCATAATGTCTGAGCTTGATGGGTGTTTCGAAAATGTTTAAGGTTTTTTTTTTGGTAATGTATTGGCGACGTCTTTTGATATTGGTAATTCTACGTTAGTGCTGGTTTATGTTTTAAAGAAAAGCAACGCCCTCACTAAAAACATGCATGTTATAATGTGCTAACGGTGAAACTAAATATATTGTAATCTAAAACCATAAATTTCGAATCGGAAAACATTTTAAGCTTGCCCGTCATAGTACATTTTTATGATGCGGGCCCCCGTCTTCTCTGAAAACCAAGAGAAGAAAAAAACTAATTACACGCACCGTTTTAAGAGTTGAAAAGTTCATAAAAAAAACAAACCGTAAAATCTGTACCAAATGTAAACATTTTAATGTTCTTCAACGCATAATATATGCTTCTTCGTCTGCTGCATCGCGCGGTGATTAAAGCTTGGCCCCCACCTCTACGCGCAACTTTACGTTTTTTAATACAGATTGCCAAAAGAAATGTGTTTGTGTGTGTGTGTATGCTCAAGTAAATACGTGCATATTTTATTCGTGTATTATAATTTATGATGGACTCTGGAGAGTTTAACTACAAAAACAACGACTCAAATAAATTGGCCGACCCCAGCGCTTATGAATATTAATGCGAGAGCGGTTATAATGATTTAATTTTATTACACCTGATGCTTTCATTAGGCATGAGCGCTTGTATGCGTGTACGTGAACGGAGGGCATGCAAGCGCGACGCCATGCCACGCCGCGCGTCATAATCATCATTCAGAATTTTGGCCAATTTCTCGCGTATTTGCGTTTGGTGTAATTGCGTGTGTATTAAATAAAATGCGTTTATTAAATGCATTTTAGATTGACGTTCGAATTATGAATGCATTAGGGCTGGATCGATGGTGCGGTGCTGATGGATGGAAAGGGAATATGGAGAAGGTGTCATGCAGATGAATATAAGATTGTTGTTCAAGCGATTGTTGAATGATTAGCTATATTTAAAAAAAAAACTAAAAATACTATATTTTCCCCAATATTTTTGTTTAGGCTTAATCATATGTCTTTCAATTAAACAAGATTTTACTCAGATAAACTACCAGTTTTTGTTTAATAGACAGGTGTTTAAGATAAAAGCAATTCGTTTCATCAAAGACAATGTTTTAATGATAATGATGCTAAAAAAGGGACCGTCTCAAAGGAGCACTTATAGGCCACTAGGTGGGCCAATTGTTCTGTAACCCGTTGTCTAGAGTCTAATCTGTGCGCTTTCTACAAATACAAAAGCAGACCAACACAGAGTTAAGAAATAAAGTTTTTAAAAAAATATATAAATGAAAAATATTTTAGAAATTATTTCCAGTATTTATAGTTTATTTATTTATAGACAATCTAAATAAACCTAAAATATAAAACAAACGCATTCATCCATATTTGTGGAGCGGGAGGATGCAATAACACAGTGTTTGTTGAACAAAGTGTGAAATTTTTGTTTTATATTAACAAATCAACATTTTGTTTTTGTTCAACATTTCAAGTCAAACAGATTTGCTGTGTTGGTTTGGATTATAGATTTTTTCTTCCTATTTCGGTTCGCTGGTTCGCTGAAATAACTAAATTTGAGAAATTCTTTGAAATATTTAGTTTACAGTTTTGCGCTTTGTGCGTAATAGAATTACAAGGCATTACTGAATTTATTATTATTTATTTAGCAGCCGACGGATTGTTGTTTTAGTACTATTTACTTTTTTTGGCTAAAAAAAATCGTTTCTGAATTAAGTTTTACATGTGTGTGTAAAGAAATATTTACAAAAATTAAATTTATTAAAATTCAATTCATGTTTCTCTTTCAGATAAATATCTGAAAAATCTGTTGAACGGAGGTACAACAAAGTTTCATGTATATTTAAGCGAATACATATTTTTTTAATTTGATTGATTGATGCGGTCCGCGACAATGGCCGTGGAGGTTTTTGGGTTTTGCAGACCTAGGCTAGACTTGATACTGGATGTATCACACAACTAAAACGCTGATTGATTTTTCTTCTATATATTAAATCCAGTATTTTTTTTATTTGAATAATGGAAAATGCATCTGTGTAGTACGGTCGACTATTTACGCTGTTTATAATATAGCCAATCTTATTTTATTGTTAAAGACAGTGTCATTTTACAATTTTCCATTATCCATACAACCTAGATTCCTAAATAATATTACTTTAATTTGATTCTTAAATCATTACCACAGAGACTTAAAAAGCCTATACATAAATAATACGTGTATAGTTATCTGAACCCGTGCCTCACTTACATTATAGCAAAATTAACGACCCAAAACTCCTATCCTACTTGCACTTCCGACGCATAACCGCATACAACTAAATATACATATTAATATTACGCAAAGTGCAACACATAAATGTGTTCAACATAAGAATGGCTAATTATGTATGTGCATATTATTTATATTATTATTGTCTGTATTACACACAAATTCCTAATCACGGTCGTGGTGCGGCCGACGCGGCGTCTTTGGCCTCACACTAGCACACCGTTGCGCCAAGAATATATGTCCTAATCTTCTTTAATTTTAATGTACATGTATAATATTGTATAAAATATGTATAATATGCATAATATATATATATAATTGTATATTTTCCGCTTGACGTGATGGACATGCGTGAAACAAACTCTGGCTTTACCATAGCCCGACGACGACGGAGGAGGAGGCATGCAGCGGTTCGCTCTGCTGACCTTAACAGTATTTGTGGGATTGTATGAGGTGTATCTTGTAATTAAGATTGTGTATATCGGCATTTTTTGTATTCGTTTTCGTGAAAATTATAACGTTTCGCTAGCTAGAAATTTTGTGTAGTGTCATCGGTGCTGGTAATGGTATACCCACAATCCACATACTTACTTAATTGTATAGTACTGTTTAAAAAATTTAATAAACACTCACAAAAATACACGGTGTCCGCAATTGGACACGCGTGAATTTAAAACGCATCATCTATACCATAACAAAACATAAATAATATAATTGAATAATTCTATAACAGCAATGCTTTGATATGTTGTCTCCTCTCGCTTTCGCGCATTGTTCTTTCACGTGCGCGCAAAAACCCATAGCGCTCTCACACTATATTAAAATATAATTATGTAAATGTATAATTGATTTGCTAAAATGGTAGATTTCTCTTGTTTTTGCAGGTAATTACAATGACTTGCATCAGGCGGCTTGGCTAGGCGGCCGCATATACACAGAATAAGAAAACGAAAACGATTACATAAGGTATGTTTCTAATTAAATTTATACTTTAATGTATATGTGTATATACTCTTCGGTGGTGTGTATATATTTATATATTATAACTATATGTGGATGTGTACCAGCAAAACCGTTATACCAATTAAGAAAAAACAACGCGGACAGTTTCGTTGTAAATGTGTGCTCTCTTGTTGTGGTTCACTCGATACGCGAGACGCACGATGACTTGTGATTACAAGAGTACAATATATA
>JAAAKO020035142.1:0-12833 GCA_010015015.2 Bolitophila cinerea | reverse complement strand
ACAGAATATAAAGATACTTTCAAAATAGTGAATTCGTTGAAGGTAGTAAATGATGCAGCAGAACGATCAATAGCTCTTATGTCATGTGTCAATGAGTCAATAACGAAATCTGAGGTAGAGATGCAAAAAATAATACAAGTTGTGGAAGATAAAAAAAAATATACGACTAGGGCAACAAAAAATACACTAAATTGTAATACAAGATAATTTAAAAAAAAATGTGTAAATAAATTCACATATCTGTACCTCTTCTTCGAAAATATTTAATCGGTGATGAACCTTTAATGATTGATGAAACTACACACCCCTAGGTCCCACAAGGGGTTACAAGAACTATTTTTATTGTTATTTGATTCTTTATTAAAAAGTAGATACACATTTAGTTACCAGATAAAAACTGGATGAGTTGTACTAGGAAAATAACCCTTTCATCACCATACACTGAATTATCAATTATCCTAATATGACTTATTAAATGGTACTGTAATTTTTTTCAGTGATGAAGAAATAAAATGCATTTCTACGATTTTTTACATTTTTTTCCGGCGAACGCCAATAAGTTCGGTTCTGTGAACACTATTTGTAAAATTAGCCATTTCGGAGTAAATTCTATTAAACTACAAAAAAAACTAAAAATTACTTATAAATTCAAATTTTTAAGGCCGCTGCGCACATCTTAAATATATTTTTTAATAATTATCATAACATAATTATTGATATTGTATATTCAAATGCAAATTTTCAATTTAAATAATAAATTCATGTAGAGAAGTTTTTTGTAAGAAATTTGGTTTTCAATCAACGTATACTAATATAATTGATAGAAGATTTTAACCTCCTTTGGGTTTAAAACTGTGTGTCAAAAGTTCTTTGCTCTTAGATTTTCTTAGGTTTTTTTTCTGGTACTTGCTGATGAAATAATAACTCGTACTTTAAATCTTGATTTTTTAAATTTATCTTTATGTATCCATCGTTATTATAGATACCAATGACTTGAGATTTATTTACTAGGTAGCAATAAATAACAATATTTTTGAAAACAACATGCTTATATTTATTATACTGAGCAATAAAGCTGTATTGCTTCGTAAAGTTATCATCTACTCGTACATCATCCTCATTACCGCAATATCGTAAAAGATATATAAAACTTAATTTATATTTTCACAATAAATGTATTATAAATGTTGTATATATTTATTTTATTTATGTTAATTTAGATGACCTGCAAAACGTTAAAGCACGTTTAGTGCTATCAAATTTTCTGCAAATTAAAACTATACTATTAAAAATTCCCACAATCGCTCATTTTCCTATCGCGTTTCATCATTGAGCGCAAGATTTTCTCATTTATTGTCCTCTCGCTCACGCTTTATTGCGAGTCCTTGTTCCGTAATTATTTATTATGAAAAATCCTAGATTCGAATATGATATATTTTATTGTATCGTTCATTTAAAATTGATATTTATTTTTTGAATTATACTTTATTAATATCCATTATGTTTTATTTACCTGGAATACTTAATAATAATTATTATAAATATTGTTATTATCTCGGATAACTTCTATTTACACTAAGAAATATCAATTTATAGATCTACAAATGCGATGCTTTAGCTCAATTAACCATAAACAGTATAAAACTTCAAGGTTCAACAACATCTCTTTGTTCATTTTCTATTATTTAAAATATTTTTTATCTCTTCCTCCAAATCATCGTCTTTGATTTACTTTTACTTTTTTTACATGTATATATTTTTATGTTTTGTTGCACTTTAGTTTTAACAGCTGATTTTGCAAGTCTAACTCAGCGTTTGTGCCTATATATTTTTTTGTTGTAGTTTTTCGGTTTTGTACTTGCGTCGACCTAAACCGATCATTTCTATTGTACCCTAGGCAAGTATGGGATAAAAAGTAGTTCTCGTAATGGAGCTGGTACTGAAATGCAAATGTAATATGATCAGCAAACACCAAATCTTAGTTCCATTTCTCCAGTTACACTAACTCCTTCCGATGGACCACAACACAATTGTATATATCTAGCAATATTGAAAGAGCACAGAAAACTGTCGCTAGTGTTTGATTTTTGACACTTGAAATAAAGGAATGCAATATAGTATATGTATAATATGGGTATTTGGTTTCTAGTTATGTACATTTTAAAATATTAATGGTATTATAAACAATTTTTTTTTCAAATTATAAAAGTTTCTGTTTGTATATGTTTCTACTGAAATATTTTAATACCTGATATCCCGGAAACAAGTACATCCAGAAAATATTTTGGGATCTTTTTTTTCAGGTTCCTATTATTATTTGTATTTGAGAACAGCAAGGAATACACGATTTCAAGTAATATTTTTAATTTCTTTTTATACGGATATCCGGATAGCTATATAAACTCTTTAGATTAAAGTTTATGATTCTAATCGTGATAACCACAACATTTACCATTTTCTTATATGATAAAATTGTGGCCCTTGAAATATAAGGGTGCGTTAAATCACAAAATTAGTATATCCCTTTTGTAAAGGCTCTTAAAAAATAATATGAAATAAATTTTGACTTAATTTTAAAATTAATTATTATATATATATATATATATATAATATATATTTTTTTTAACTTTTTTAATTTATTTTAATAGACATGGTGAGATGCGAAAACATCCTGAAGGGACTCAAAGGATACGTTATAAAATGCACCCTCGATATCAAGGAAAGTTCCTAGGGACATTAAATTTGTCACTAACATATGCAATGCAGATTCAACAGACTTATGTCCAATTTGCGATCGATCTAAATTTTAGACGAAAACGTTTTCGGCTCAATATGATTGCATGTAAAACCTTTGCGACAAACCTTGTAAGTTCAAACACCCTCCTCAATGTCAGTTCCATAGTTTTCTGAATCCCTCCGCCTGAACTTTAATATGAATATAATATATTTTATGTGTTTATCATATACATTTTATATTCAGCGAAAACATTTATATTTTATATCCGGTTCTCAAAACGTATTGTTATATTGTGATCATCTTTATCATGATCATCCTGCGTTACGTGTTTAGTATAAGCACACTGCACATAAAAAGCACGCATGCCCGGCCGTCCATCTATAAAAGATGTTCAATGCAGTTTTTTTCTCGTAGCAAAACAGCCTTCGACATTATTTGCAATGCATGTAGACGCATACGTGCACCCGCAAAGTTACAGCATTATGTGATCGCGTAAAAAACAGCTCATTACAATAATATTATAATGATAAATATAAACGATGAACACGTAGTATAAACTTAGTGTTCTGATAAGCTTCTTGATCATTCGCGATCGATAGTGCATCGCGGTTACATGTGGCTCAAGTGCGGTATAGAATAGTTATTATAATATTATTTTTTTCGTTATTTCTTGATGAGTTTGACACATGTGTTGTGTTGAAGCTGACAACTGAAATTGAAATAGTAGATAAAATTAATACATACCGCACAGACAAGGCCTTATAGTGTTTCCGCGTTTTATCTAGAATTTAAGAATTTTATGCATTGATGGCAAAAGTGCATCGAAAAATCAAAAAAAAAACATTGTGTATGAGTGCGTGATAGTGAATAGTTAACAGATTAATATCATTTGAGATCGATCAATGAACTAATATCATAATATATGTTCATTTATATTTATACAAACAACATAGTACGATAGCATATATAAACTGATATTAAATTGGAAGTGATTGAAAGCAAGCCGAAAGATATTTATACATAAAAAACATTCGCGCACAGTTGAAAGATCACTGAATTATTAATTAATTGTGTAAATTTGTTCAGCTCGAGTTGAGTGCTATTATAAGTGCGTACGCAGACGCCGGCTGCCGCGCCCGCTGATCTCGCCGTATAGTAAACTAGTTTGTACATCGATTTTTACCCGGGCAGTGTTTGTTTTAGTAAACAAAAAACGTATCTACTGCATGTGTAAGTCAGCCTGTGATCAGCGATAAGGTGAGTACTGAAACGTAAAGCTCAATTAAAGTTGATTTTATATTGATAAACTCGGAAATAGGAAAAAAACCTATGTTTCGCATATTTAGTGGTCAAGTGTGAAGGTTTTCCATAATAATATATTTATTTCGAGAAATTAGGTTCACTTGTACACATGGGGTGACGTTAAATAAACAATAACACAAATTTATAAGAGTTTTCCACACGTAAAATGCAGTTTCGTATGCATACAAATATTGGTAATTAATCAGGCACGATAGCAGTACAAAGACTCGCAACGTGACAGGCTATATTATATATATATACTCAATAAATGTAAATCCGAAGACGGAAGAAATTCGCGATGATTTGACTCTCTCAGCGTGTCCGCTAATAATATAAGTTCCAGACATCAGTAACCAAATGAAAAATTGTGTGAAGCTGTATTACTATACATATTCGTATATAATATATTGTATTAGCACAGCATAATTTATGCGCATTGATTGCAGAGATGAGTAATTCAATTAAGTCGATAATGTATATATATATATATATATATATATATATATATACAATATATGTACAACCCGATCGCAAAATAGTCGGACCACTTTTGTTATTTTAACTATTTTTATCTTTTGTGACCTGTTTAATTAAAACTTTAGGGTGACGTGTTTTCAAAAATAACTCATGGAATAGTTAAAAAAAAAATATTAAAACAACATACAATTTTCAACATATATATACATACACGCAACGCCGACGTAGAGGTTTTAATTTGTTAAAGTATGTAAAAAAATGTTTTTTTACGTTTTTAGTAGTTTTTGTAATTTCTTTAAAATGGATGGTTTTATTATATTTGAATTTATATAACAATTTTTGTATAACAATTTTATACCCACGACTTTATTTAACATATGTAAATATTTTTAAAGTCCTAATCAGGTTATTGGATTAACATTGACGTTTTTCTTATAAAGCTCATACAATGTAAAACTCTGATAAAAATGTGCACCAAACACTTTCAAGGGTATCAAAAGCAGAACAAAAAGGGGAATGCAAGAGTGATAAAGAAAAATCACATTAATATATATTGTTTATCAACAAAATACATGTAAATAATAATTTGCTCTATATAATCATCATCGTTACCCAAGTATTGCGATCACAATCAGAGTAAATTAACAATTGCACATAAATGTGGATTTTTTTTGTTTTGAATTGATTGAAAATTTAATGTCATATACATGAAATATGTTACACAAAGTTAGAGCGTAATAAGTTGCTGCACCATATGGTTTTCTGAAAACAATCATTCTTTGCTATTTATCTGGATGATCAGAATACGCAACTATTATTAGTTCCATTTGAGGAAACACTACAAAATAAATATAGAAAATATATAAAAAAATACAAAATAGAAAAAATACTAAACTTACTAATAAAATATTTGTATACTTTAGAGCTTAAAACATAAAAAATCTATTCACTTATGAAAAAAAATCGCGGGATTTTTCGGTAAATATAATTAAGAAAAAAAAAATAATTTAACTTTCTTTAATGTTACTATTTGAAAGTAGAAAAAATAAATTTGTAAAAAAATAAAAATATTGTTCAAATTTCATGATTCGAAGAATATATAACTTGTCTGATGGTACTTGCTAAGGAAATCCTGGCTGCTGCATATGTATTTTTTGGTGTACTGATGACGTAAATTCTATATTGTCTGTGTTAAACGTTATGAGAGACGCGGTCGCGACCTCTCCTATAATTTGAGCTACATTTTGGGATTACCTATTTGAAAAAATATTTCAAATACAGTACTATATTCAGCCCTATATGTAGTACTTTTAATAGAAAATAATTTGCTAAAGGGTAATAGGAAGAAACAATCGGAAAAATATGTAAAAATGCAACAAATGTAGGCATCGTTAAGTTGTACGTCGTAATCACAAACAAGTACTAAAACGTTCTATTGGCCAAATCTAATTTGGTCGAAACACGAATACGACGAATAATCCGAATCACCAAGAGCCTTCACTTTGAAAACCTATTTTTTAGTAATAAAAATATATTTTATATTTTACATTATATTATATTTTTATATTTATATATTTATTTTTTTTTTTAATTGAATTTTTGTATTTTTGAAAAGCAAAGGTATCAACATATAAGTAAAAGACCAGCAAAGACTATAATAAATTGTTTCAGGGAATGGAAAGAGTAAAATTTTCCCTTCTTTAAAGACTCTCTCCCAAAAAATCATTTTTAAAGGAACTTTTTTTATTTTAAACTAATTCTTTTTGGAACTTTGCGGGAATGAAACATTTGATTGAACCAGAATGTCCCTACAAATATTTTTTTAGGTGATGTCGGCCAATTGTATTATTCAGCCAGTCACCTTTTCATATATTTCTATAAATAATAAAATAAATTATTATTACGAATTAGAATATTAAAAAACTGAAAAAAACTTTCGGGTCTTTTGTGCCCAAAAAACGTTTCTTGGGGTAATAATTCAAAACATTCTCTAAATTTTAATGCAGAAAATGTGCTAGATTTAATTTATGCACATTCAAAAACATGTATTGATAATATTTAAAGTATGTTTTTGAGTTTTTAATAGGACCATTTTTTTATTTATTATAAAAAAGATTTTAAATTTTTAACAGTATAATTTTATAAATCAAGAGCACGATTTTACATTTCTTATAGGAAAAATTGTTTAAAATTTTGTATATTTTGCTCAAAAAATTTAATAAAGAGATAGAATTAGAAATAAAACGTGACGACAACAATTCAACTGAATGTCAGTTTCAATTGTGTGTTTTTATACAAGTGCTTGCATGTGTGTTTTTTAACTAAAGCAGTGGCGTAATCAAATATTATTAAAAGGGTGCATTTGGGACTAGTCTCTCAAGCAAACAGCGCATTGATCCGCCTCTGTCAAACCGACATTTTTAATTGTACTCTAACGATACATTTTGATCTGCTTCATAGTTTAGCTGTCAAATTAAAACAAAAAAATGCTAACCCTACCTCTTTGATTTTGCTACACAATGAAAATATTTAAATATTTATTTAACATTTCACAACGATTTGAAATAATTTTATCTGGTTTAAAAAATGCTTTTATTATTGACGGCTTTTCTTATTGATAAATTTGTATTGGTGGTTAAAAAAATATTCAAGCTGTATAAGGCTGTGATTTTTTTTTAGGTAAAAGCTGAATAACATCTTAAAATTGCTTTAAACTTCGCATATAGTTTTGGTTTTAATTAGAAATGTCAATTAAATGTACATAAGGATTGTCCAAAAATACTTGTTAAAATTAAAGTGTTTTAACATACAAATTATGATGGATATTATAACTAGAGATTGTTCTCTAGAACTCCTTTTCCCGATTTCCCTAGAATTCCCGACAAATATATTTTTCCCAAATCTTGAGATTTTCCTTACGGGAATTTTGGAATTTAAAAAAAATACCTGTTTTAATTGTACACGAAGTTTTTTTAATGATATACCTAAATATAGCAGCATATTTGAGACAACATCATGAACACTTAGCTACCAAGAGCATCACTTAAATTTAAAAAGTTTTTTGCGGCATTTGATTGACCACTTTTTGACCACAAATTACCATTAATAATTTTTATTGATCACCCAACTTGTAACTAAAAGTTAATCCAAAAAAGGTGTAGTTTTCAACTTGTCGTTTGCACCACCACTAAAAAGAAACAGTGAATTTTTGCAGCATTCGATTGACAACTTTTTGACCAGGAATTACAACAAAATATATTTTATTGACCATCCTCTAAAAAATGTGAAGCCCAAGAAGATATTTTTAAAATACCTTTTTAATCGAGATCAAAATTATAAATGGTCATTTTGGGTTAAAAGCTCAAAAGTATGATATGCCGACCGCGAGCACCTTCCATGCTTTTTCAACAATTATAAAAAAAATCTAACAAAAAAATTGAAAATTTAAAAAACTGTTACTTACATTTCGTTTAACGTTAACTCAAAATGAACCCAATTTTTTATGAAATAAAAATGTATAATATAACATGTTATATGAATTGACCAATATTTGTTTATTTAATATACTTATTATTTGAGATCGAAATAAAGTCGGGAAAAACATATCTCAAATTATAACGTTAAAATAAAATTCATGCTTTTTTATTGTATATACAAAATTTGTGCAGTTCAAAGATATTTTTCAGTTAATAAAAATAAATGTTATAAATTCGATTTTATAATTTTAAAATAAAAATTATAAATTCATATATTTTTTATAAGTAAAACCAAAAAAAAAATATTCAAATTTAATTTTAATTTTATAAAACATATTTATTTAGTAAGATTTTTATTGTAATGTATTTTTTTATAAAGTCTTTGCATTTATTCAATTACGAAACTTAAATTTTAAAATAAAAAATATATTTGTTAAAAAAACAAATTTATAAATGTTATATTTATAAAAGCATAAATACGAATTTAAAAACATTTTTTGTATTTAACTAAAAACAATATCTAAAACAAACGCGCTACTAACATAAAATCACATAAAAAGTGCTTAAATTTAATTTTATCAATGTAAAAAGGCGTAATCATATTTTAAAACACTTTAATTATTGGACCATCCTAATGGAGGTGTTGCACACCTTCTTAATTCAATATTTTTATTGTGAATGTTGGGCTTTCATACACTATAATATCATACTTTTTTAAATTCTCTATGCTATACTCTATGCTCATTACGTGTGTTGCGCATGCGCAATTGTCGTTAATAAAACAAAATCTGTATTCTTATGGAAAGCCATGAAATTACTCTGTGCGAAGGTCCAAAGTATGAAAGCTTATCTTATGATAGATGATAGATATATGATTATAAAATTTCGTTGTTGTTAATATGATAATATTGAATGCAGACAAAAGAAATGGTAAAAACTACTATTATCCAAATATTGTTTAGATTTAGTTTGTTTTCATGTTGCATGAAAGGTAAATTGTAACACCCAGTGTTTGCGCTCTTTCGTCACTACATCAGATTAAGAGTTACATAAACACAAAATACAATTTAAATTGAAATTGATCGATTTTTCTTACAACTGCATTTGGTGCAGAACCCGTAAACAATAAAAACTACAATTTATAAGTAAAATAATTTGATTTTCTGTGCTCATTGTAAGTATTCGATCCGGAGAGTGGCAGTATCTTGGGCTGAGATCTTCTGCGCACTCTAAATTTGGATAGCGTGAAGATATCGGTGTCCGGCGCGGCGGCGGGCGCGGCGTCAAACAAATGATTATTTTGTAATAATAATAATAATAATAATAATAATAGTAATAACAATAAAATGAATAATACCATGTGTAATCTGTATCGTGTATTGTTATATATAGTATAGATGGTGCCTACAAAACACATGAGTATGCTTAAAAATACTCGCATATAGTTTTATTTATATTGTGTGTGTATATAGAAGATTAGGTATATTATATGATTATGTTGTAGGTAAGGCGGCAAGGTAAACACACCGTGCGATTTAGCTTAATTACACTATAGTCATTTCCTATAAATAAAGTACTTTACGTATATATGTACGTAATTTTATAATTGTATTGCGTACCCAATGTACATTATCGCAATTAGTTGGGCTCAGACTCACACTCACACATACAAAATGATGAATAAAATAAAAAAAACACTTGCATGTAACGTCATATAAATATGTAACTCCAAATCGCAGAGAATATAATATTTATATGAAATGTTATTGTTTTCGGACCAAAATTGCACTTGTTGTACGCGTGCGTGAACGCATAATAACCAGTTGGTAATTCTTTGCGCACGCATACACACACACACACACAAACCCAAGCATTCCGGCGTATGACTCGTGCGTGATGTACACGAGAAAATTAAATTATGTTTCAAATACGCGAACGAGCATTACACCATATAAATAAACTCTTAGCATAATTCATGTGTGTAATAATAATTGTAGACGAACATTTATGAGTTACGAAATATTTCGAAGTCGACGTTGTCGTTTGTCTTACTCATATGGAACTCATCGCGTATATACATACACATACAGTAACAGCCATATAATTAGAATCTTTTAGATATTATATTGTTTTAATAAAATATAGCATATAGTCGCTATATTATATAAAACAAAATATTCTGCGTGAGTAAGATACAGAAATACTCTTTATTTTTAGGATTATATAAAGTTGCTGTTTTCTATTTGGATCCTTCTTACTGACTTTGGATTTAATTTATATCTGGAGCAGTATATTTTTACAATGGCAATACAACCTTTGCCTTTTTCCATTTTAATAATAATAACGTCCATTACAGTATATATTTAATTCTGTAATGAACCTTATTTGTGTTATTAACTTATAGGTAATATATATAATGTTAAATCGCTATCAATAATTCAATTCCTGACTGCCACTGTATTGTATATATAATAAATGTATTAAATGTATACAAGACATTTATATTAAAATATGTTATATTTTCATCTTCTTCCCATTGCTCATGCGTGTTTGTTTGTGTGTGTGTGTTTTTTTTTTGGCTGAGCCAGGGATGTCGAATCTTCGAAAGATATCATCATAGATGATATGCACTATTCACATATTTGTGCCTACGTACTAAATCACACCCTTGCCTTCTCCAACCATTCTGTCTGCGGGACTGCCGTTACGTATAGCTTCGCATAGCTGGTTAGCGTTTATGCTGCTCCTATACTGTTTCATTTCTAGCTGCTCTTCTTAGTCGTTCTATTTTCCGCAGTTCCAACTGCACTTTTGTTACAAAGTTACAGGTATCTCTCCAGTTGCATTCCGACAGCAACGTGAAATCCAGTAGGATTGTCGGGTCCAGGGGAACGCATCTTTCATCTTCAAAGCGACTGAAATTAAAAATCACGTGTTCTGCGTCTTTCTCTTGCTCTGGGCAGTTTGGACAGAGTGCCGAATCGTCGTGCCGAAACCTGTGGAGGTAATTTCGATATACTCCGTGGCCTGACTGAAGTTGTGTCAGGTGGTAGTTGTACTCTCCATGTGTACGGTTGATCCACGTGTTGATGTGTTGAATCAATGTGTGCGTCCAACGACCTTTCGTACTGTTGTTCCAGCGATCTTGTCACTTGGCCATCGATATAATTCTTTCATCGTTTTTAATTGCTTTGGTTGAGTCTACTCTTCGATCATTTAATGACCTCCGTTGATATATCCTTTGCATCTAGTCAGCACAGATATCAATTGGTATCATACTTGCTATGATGCATGCTGCTTCGTCAGATATCGTTCTAAAGGCACATATCGTCCTTAGAGCAGTTACTCTGTATACCCTCGATATCAGCGAAACCACCCTACCTTTGGTAGACTTAACCTAAGGACTCCGTCGTACATAATATTCTACATCAAAGGTAACGTCATAATATTTGACTACATCGTCGCTGTCATATCTCAGCTTTCTAGTGTGGAAGTAGCTTGCTACAATCTTTGTCATGTAATACGGTGTATACCCATTCTGTTTAGTTGCTTTTATATGAATTCCCAGTCTGCACTAGTTGCTGTAGCTTCCATCGATCCGGAAAAACTCCTTCATCGAGTCACTTTTGCATCGTTTTGATGAACATGTCTGGTCTCTTTTGGATGGCGGATTTTAGTGCATTATTGGACAGAAAGGCGCCTGTACCGGCGGGTAGTAGCAGATGCCCAGTGTTTCGGAGAGCATTAAAAGACAGAGAATGAAGGTAATCCAGATAAACCTCAATCACTGTAGGACAGCTCAGGACATCCTGACGCAAACAATTATTGACGAGAGAGCTGATATTATTCTTATCAGTGAACCTTACACGCAACTAGACAGCCCCACCTGGGCCAGCGACAAGACGAATTCCGCCTCAATTTGGACACGAGGGAAGCACATATTTCAGGAAGTTGACGGACGTTCGGATGGATTCGTAAGGGCAAAAAGTAAACAGTGTATACATTATTACAGCTGTTATGCCAGGCCCTGCAGTTGGTCCATCGAAGAATCCTAGACGATGCTAGACAATCTAGACAATCTAGACACCGGTCATTATTGGTGGCGACTTTAACGCTTGGGCTACTGAATGGGGTAGCAGATTTACAAACTCTAGTGGGCGCATTCTCCTCGAATCCTTTGCACTGCTAGATATCGGCATCGGTAACAGCGGGAATGAGTTGAGGTACCGCAAAGCAAGGGTAGGATCTCACTATGGAGTAGCTCATTGATGCCTAGCTTGAAATGGCGAGTCAGCGAAGAGTACGCACACGCAGTGATCACCAAGCGATAATATATGAAATCACAGTGTCAAGGGGAACCCATAAACCCAAACTAACGGGCCCAAAATAGAAGAACATAATCTTTGATATAGGAGTATTTGACATAGTTACGGAAGACTGTAGTTTAAACTATGAAAGAGCAGACAGCCTAGTTCAAGAACTGACAAAATACGTATCAAAAGCATGTGACGTGGCAATGCCAAGACGAACACTTGGTAAAATAGGGTGAATGACGAAATAAAGACACTCAGATCGAAGTGGTTACAAGCAAGACGAAGAACCCATCGTTCAAGAGGAAGAGCAAACTTTCAGGAATGCCTCGACATCTTCAGAGTCGCGAGAAGAGAACTGAAAAAGGCGATCAAAGAAAGTTAGACAGAGTGCTTCAACACTTTGTGCAACGAAGCAGACATTAATCCTTGGGGCTCAGCTTACAGAATGGTAATGTCAAAGGTAAATGGGCAAAGAGCACCAGTAGTCAGTTGTCCACGTGTGCTTAAGTCCATTGTAGAGACACTCTT